>JAUNZO010004686.1:0-147948 GCA_031894775.1 Chloris gayana | reverse complement strand
AAAAAAGAAAGGAAATAGTACAAAAGAGAGAACAGCAGTCCACCCAGGTCACTTTCCCCACTTCACAGCTCGACAGCAGCCGCCGCCACCGGCCACCGCCCCCAATCGCCTCCGCGCCGACACGCCCCAGCACCAGGACTCGCTCCTCGGAAATCGCCGGAATCCCGTCGCCGGCGCCGGCCGCCCGCCTCGATGGGGTGCGGCCAATCCAAGATCGACCAGGAGGAGGCGGTGTGCCGGTGCCGGGAGCGGAAGCGGCTGATGGCCGACGCCGTCCAGGCGCGCAACGCCTTCGCCGCCGCCCACACCGGATACACCGTCCGCCTCAAGAGCACCGGTGGCGCGCTATCCGACTTCGCCCAAGGCGAGGCGCCCGACCCTAGCCTTGTGCCCCCAATTCCCAATCCCAGCACGCCGTGGCGGCGGCGGCGGCATCCATCTCTACGCCTCCTGGCCCCTCCACGGCCTCCGTCCTGAGCGCGGCCTCCCCACCGCCTCCGCCACCATTCCCCGACTTCGCCCACTCCAGCCTCCAACGCTCCTCCTCGACCCCCAACATCCCGATGCCTGACCCTAGGGCCGCCGCCAAGATCCGCCCTGCGGGCGCTTCTATTCGGGAGGAGGAGGAGGAAGAAGAGGATGAGGAGGAGGAGGATGGGCATATCAGGACGGATAGTGAAGATGACGAGGACAGTGACAGTGATGATGATGATGACGACGACGATGATGATCATCATGAGCATGATGATGTTAGTGTGGATGGCATCGTGCACGGGCAGCCGCCGAAGCGTGTTGTGATGGATAGTGTGGGATCTTCTCCAATGACACCGCCTCGGCCGCCGCAGTTGAACCCAGCTCCACCAACGCCGGTCTCCACAACACCACCACCTCCAGGTCCAGAGATGGCTACCTGGGATTACTTCTTTGGCCCAACCCCCACACCACCACCCACCCTAGAGCAGCCTGCTGATGAGACTTGGATGGAAAGTCGCCAGAAAGAGCCAGTGGCCGAGGTGAGGCCACCTGTGACGAAGCCAGTTGTTAGTGAACCAGCTGCTGCCCAGGAAAAGGCGCCCCAGACGGCGGCAGAGAAGGAGAAAGCCATTGAAGAGATGGTGGCGAATCTACCTCAGTCGAAGCCTATTGTTAGGAAGCCACCCAAGGCACCCGGCCCATCGGCGGCCGTACACTACCATACCTCGTCGATGGGTGCAGTTGAGACGCGGAAGGGGAAGATGGTAGCATCCGGGACTGCAAGCTTGCTAAATATTGTTTCTCAGTTGGATGATCACTTCCTCAAAGCTTCAGAAAGTGCTCATGACGTATCGAAAAAGCTGGAGGCCACCCGGATGCATTACCATTCCAACCATGCTGACAGCCGAGGCAAGTGTTGCTACCAATTAGTTTCCAACTTCCTTTTTATGTGATGCTGCACAGGCATTGTGCTAGAAAATATATGACCTCTGTTTTATTATCCTTTTAATATTTGGCCTTATGCATGAAGGGCCTAGTCACAACGATTAGATATCTGGTACTAGACTAGATTTAACGGCACATTTAATATTTTCCATCTGATAAACTGGATATAAGAGGGTTCCGCTTTTTTATCTTCTAGCCATCGCATTTTGAAGATTCTATGACTGACTTAACATTTATCCAAGCTGGTTAAAACCTTTTATTGCTCCATTACTATATAAGTGTATATAAAATTCAGCCACATGTATTGTTCTGTAGGTCTTTTACTTTCTTAATCTGTCTATCATGCAATACGGATACGATGATGTATATGTTTACATGATTTTTGTGATAAGGTGGTACAGTTGCCTCAAGTGATCATTTTTGTTTATTCCCATTTTTTATTTTAGTTGACCCGTTAAATTTGCTTTAACCTCTGCACTCATTGTTTTTTTTTATAATTGTACTCATTGGGGTTATGTGATCACCACACTTTCATTCAAAGAAATAATTCTATCCCGGTAAGAAAGTTGCTAACATTATTTCTGTCACCCAAGGTTTAAAAAAGGTAGATATGT
Organism: Chloris gayana; assembly: GCA_031894775.1. Taxonomy (NCBI): domain Eukaryota; kingdom Viridiplantae; phylum Streptophyta; class Magnoliopsida; order Poales; family Poaceae; genus Chloris; species Chloris gayana. The sequence continues at coordinate 145,915 of JAUNZO010004686.1, read as the reverse complement.
ATACCACTTTAATTTTTGTTGCATTTCACTTTCTTTCAACTTACCTCCCTCTCTTTTACTTCCCTTCCCTATATAGTAATTCTGTGTTTCATCTTTAGCCTACCCAACTTTCTTGGACATTAAATTAAGTCGTTGTTGCAGTTGTCTATCTGCTTACCTATGAAATCGTACATAAATATGTTTTGCCGTTTTGGTATAGGAAAGAACAGGCATTGTATTTTCCCATCATTACCTGTTCCTTGATGCTAATGTTCTGTCAGTTTTAATACTCTCTCCGTTCCAAAATAAATGTCATTTTGGAGTAGAGCATGGGAATTAAGGAGAAGTAAAAAAGGTAGGTGCACTGAAAATGTCAACTGATGGGATGATTTATGAGCTCAGCTTGTCAACTAAAATATGCACTCAAGAAAAGACACATGTATAACTCCTATACGTTGTCATTTATTGCCTACCCATTTTTACTGAGCTTAAGCCACCTACAAGTGACTACTCAAATTTCGACCCACTATTCATCCAGATTTCATCTCCTACTGAGCTGGAGCTCCCTCTCTCAGATTAGGCTCCCTATTGCCATTAGCCCCAAACTCTTGCCCCCACCTCTTCTCTCCCAGCCTCCATCACTCTCAGCTCAGGTCAGCTAACTTTGATTGATGGTGGTGCTCTGCCAGCGAGCTGCTGCTCATGGGCCCTCCTCGCTTCGGCTTCATTGTGGCCCTCTCCGTCCTGTGGTTCCCTGCCATGCTGCTGCACATCCAGCCCTCGAGGGAGTTGCTTCCCTTCAGATTTTGGCCGAAGTGTCACTGTGTGCTACCGCCAATGATGGTACTCAGTCGCGGGTGTGGTTCGCGGTTGGTGCAGGGCAGCGTACACAGTGGTGTTTGGGCATGGGGCAGCTGGTGCAGCGGCGATGGGTCTATGGCAGTGTGTGACACTAGCAGTTGATACTATAGATTGAATGACTGCTTGTGTTGATCTCCTATATCTGAGAGGTTGGAGGGGAGAAATGACAGGTCTCTCATCCAGAAATAAGGAACAAGAGTTGAGTTGTTGCTGTTTTCTTACCCAATTGCTTGCAAATTTGAGATAGGAGCTCATATGAGAGCTTGATTGGAGCTGACCTTAGTTTCCTGTTTTCAAATTACCATTTTAAATCTTCCTGTTTATGATTTGCTCTTTGCTGATTATTTTCTTTTTATGATTTTAGGTCATATCGATCATTCTACAAAAATCATGCATGTTATCACATGGAACCGCTCCTTCAAGAACTTACCCGACCATGATGATCTGACTGATAATTTTGAGATTGATGTAAGGTTTGAGACCCATGCCGCTGTTCTGGATAGAATGCTTGCTTGGGAGAAAAAACTGTATGACGAAGTGAAGGTAATGTAAACTCAATTAATCTGCAAATTTTGATTAGCTCTGATGCTACTGCTTTTGTAACTATTTTATGCTTTCTGGTCCATTTGCTTTGCATGTAATAAGAATGCATTAGAGCTCTGTTATTATGTTTATCCATTTTCACATATCACACTAATAATTTTAAAAAGTTCTTAGTAGGGATTTTATTGGTACCATTATTCTATTAACGAATACCTGTAGTTAGCCTAATCTTGAGCTTTGGGAACATTAACTGCCTTACATGTTGAATTATTATGTACTGTTACTATAACTCAGCTGTTGTAACTTTAAGTAACGCCTCACATTGCATCACAATCTGGTTTCCTAACTGCAATTACTTGATATCTCGTCATTGAAAGAGTATATTTACTTGATATCTTGTCATTGAAAGAGAGCGCATCACAATCTGGTTTCCTAACTGCAATTACTTGACATCTTGTCATTGAAAGAGTACATTTCGGGTGACAAATCATTTTGCCACTCAGTAGAACGAGAATGCAAATAAACTGTACAACACAAAGATATCATACTTTAAAACCCTCCCCTAATATGTATTTATCTTTTGGCTTTGGTCCATTTTATGTAGTTGTTTTTTTTAATATGCATTTTTATGTAGTTGTTAGTACAGATTTTTGCCTCCAATTAGTAACATCTTTTTCTGGTTTACCAATTTATTTTCTATCTGTCAAATTAAGGCTGGGGAACTTATGAAAATTGATTATCAAAAGAAGGTAGCTCTACTGCATAAGCAAAAGAAACATGGTGTTAAACTTGAAACTCTGGAGAAGACAAAAGCTGCAGTTAGCCACCTACACACAAGGTACATTGTGGATATGCAATCTATGGATTCAACAGTCTCAGAAATAAATCGGCTTCGTGATGAACAACTATTTCCAAAGTTGGTGGACCTTGTTGATGGGTAAGTATTCTTTCACAGCTAGTGGTTCCTCATAACTTTAGCTGTATTATGTAACTTATATTGCATAAATGATATACCATGCGCTCCCCCCCCCCTCTGCACGGATTAGTGTTCCTTCATGTTAATGTATGACAAATTTGTACTGGCATGAAAATTGATTATCAAAAGTTGCATTTCTTACATTGATGTTCAAAGTTGTGGTTTTCTGAAGTTGACATTGAAAGCTTTATTTTCTCTCACAATGTTATAAATAGTAGTTTTGCAAATTCACCCAACTTTCGTTAACGTGGGTTATTTCTTGTGCCCTTGGGAAGAAGGAAATAGTTTGGTAAATCTCAGCACTTATTTTTCTAGCCTTTTATATCTGAACCTTCCTTTTTTCCTAGACCCATAACCCAAGGAGCTAGAAATTCACGTGCCAGAACCTTGATTTTCGGTTTCCCCTTTTCCTCTTTTTTTGTGGTTTTCTATTGCCCTTTTTACGACCTCTTTACTTCATTCTTCCTTTTGTTTGTTTGTCCTTGTGCTTTGATCTATGGGGTTAAAGGCTTGGGATTAAAGGCTTTGCTGTTGGGATTGAATGCTTTGCTGCTGCTGCTGCTGCTGTTGTAGATTGGTCATTCACTAATTAGTTGTTTCCTATTAAGCACTTGAAGCTTTCAAGTAATAGATGGTGCTGCTGACAGCAAAGTCATGAACTCCACAACTGTTTGTAGTATTTGTCTGTAGATGTAAAATATGTACTAATTCCATAAAAGACTGATCCATCTATGTAGTAAATCATACATTTGAATTAGTAGGCAATCACAAACTAATGATTCATGATCCATGTTATGACAATAATAAACAATAAAAGAGCATTTACATTTTTGTGATGTTTCACCTAGTTGAACGACAAGAAATTTGTGCTGTCCTCATTTTTCCATCAGTTATTACAATATTTTTCTTACCAATTCCTAATGCTTTACCTCTGGCAGAATGGCTAAGATGTGGAATGCTATGCACCGTCATCATAGGCATCAGTTTGTAATCATCACATCTATAAGATCTTTTGAGGTTCCTCCTGTTCCCAGAGAGACAACTGATTCACACCATCACCAGACATGTGAGCTACGTGATATTGTTAGGGAGTGGCACATGCAGTTTGAGAAACTAATGGACAATCAGAAATCTTACATCAGAGCACTCAACGCATGGCTCAAGCTCAACCTCATCCCTATTGAGAGCAACTTGAAGGAGAAGGTCTCCTCTCCTCCAAGGCAGGTGGATCCACCGATCAAACATCTGATGTATGCCTGGCATGACCAGCTTGAAAGGCTTCCGATTGAACTTGCAAAAACTGCCATCAAAAGCTTTGCAGAAATCATAAACAATATTGTAATCCTTCAGGACGAGGAGATAAATCTAAGGAGGAGATGTGAGGAAACCCGCAGGGATATGATCCGAAAGAAACAACAGTTTGAAGAGTGGCATCAAAAGTACATGGAGAGACGGGCAGCCTTAGGTGAGGATTCAAACCCTGAGGCTCCAGAAGCTCAAAACCTAGACCCTATTGAGGAGAGGAGACATGCTATCGAGGCATTAGAGATTAGGCTTATGGAAGAGGAGGGACACCACCTTAGGTGTGCCAAGCAGGTGAGAGAGAAATCACTGGCAAACCTTCGGACGCACTTGCCAGAGCTCTTCAGGAATATGGCTGATTTTGCTTTCTTTTGCCATGATATGTACCTTAATTTGAGTAAAAATGCCCAGCGCAAAGATGAAGTCCAAGGCTGATCTTGTACGTTTCTAGTCGTACTCAAACAGAGTGAGGAAAAACATTGGTTGTAGGTATTTCCTGACGAGTTGGGGATCTAGAGGTGGTTCATATTTTGCTGGAGTGCGCTGTAGAGGTTGACCATTAATTCTGTCTGTAAATTGAAACAGTTCTTCCTGAATCAATTGGTTATTTCCTTTCTCCAGTCTGCATTGATGCCCTAGTTAATCATCAGCTAAAAATATCCTACCAAGCTAGACCTCGTGCTGGGATCGGCGGGGTTTGGCTTTCGATCGTACCAAGCAGGACCCACGCGTAGGATTGGATATGCACTAAAACTGCATTTGGCATAGGGCAGGATCGCAACGAATCCATGTAAAACCTCTCCAATCCAAGAGAACAGCATCTCGATCTGAGGCCGCGAACTCGTTCTCTTGCTCCAGCTTTGCTCAATTGCTCGTCCTCACAGTAACAACGAGGAAGTAATCTTATAAAAAAAGCAACGAGGAAGGAACTGAGAATATTAGAAATTGGTTACAATTACTAGATACTACTACAAAAATAACTCTTAGCAGAGGGTATAGGCAGATAACTATAGGCCAGCAGCCACTACAAATACATCTTAATAGGTAGTATAATCTAATTTCTACAGTTGATGATTTGAAGAGCTCAATCATAACAGAGCACTAAACGTACAGCTCGAGGTTGTGGAGCGACGTCGTCAGCAGCGATCTGTTCATGGTGATGGGCAGCAGCACGTAGACTTCAATGTACGTGATCCTTGGCAGCTGAGGCACCCAGTCGCCAAAAGTTCCAGAGATTTGATCAGCTGCTCGGTAGCAGTCTTGAAGAAGATGTTATTCCCCACGCGCTGCTTTGCGGGCCTATTCAAGCCGTGGACGACGACCATGTCGACGGTGTTCAAAACGTGGCGAGCGCGGTGCAGAGGCTGTGGCCGGTGACGGTGATGCTGATCTGCTCGTCCTTGTGCAGCCCCCATCAGGCTCCTCAAATACCTGCACAAATATTTAGTACGGGTTGTGGTAATAACTATTTTGACTAAGGGTGTGTTCGTTTCCTGAGATCTAAAATTTATAGTTGTTACATCAAAAAGAATCTTACTATTTAAGAGTAATAAATAAAGTTTAATTATAAAATAAATTATAGGCTCCTAGACTAATTCATGAGACGAATCTAATAAGGTTAATTAAGTCGTGATTAGAAGATGGTTACTGTAGCATCACTTTAGTAAAACATAAATTAATTAAGCTCATTAGATTCATCTCGAAAATTAACACCAATCTATCAATAGGGTTTGTTATTAAATATTGATCGAAATATTCATAAATAGTAAGATTCTCTTTGATGTGACAGTGCTAAATTTTAGAGGGCAGGAAACGAACAGGGCCTAATTAAGTGTAGTGAAAATAAGATACTCCTCCGTTATAAGTCACAACATATTTTCATATTTTCCTGAACGGGCTGAAAACTAACATACTCTATTGGATAATATATATTAGTATCAACAAACATATATATAATTTTATTAAGTTTGTGTAACCTAAATACCATGCGTGTTGCTGTTGGCTGATGACCATGCACACACGCAAAAATGTAACGAAATTTTCCTATGTCACGTGATCCACATTTGTAGTAATACGCTCTACCCAGTATTATAAATAACGACGATTTTGGCCATGATGATGCTCGGCGGACTCACACATCCGCATATGTATTTGTGATCAAAATTAATTAACAACGTATGGGCAGCGACATCTATTGGGATTGCAGGACGCAGCAAACAATTGGAATAAAGAATCTCTTTTTTTTCATTTGAAATGTAAGAATATCTCTTCACTCTCACAAAATTTAAGTTTCGGTGTGGAATTGCGTGCTTATTTGATACATAATTGATAGCTCGGTACCATATGATAAATAGCAACCACATTTTTGAAGTTATAAATTGTCATGGATGTGTGTTACATGAGCCTCGTAAAGGCTACTCATGCATATTGACAAGAGCATCGCTTGCATGGATAGAGATGGTGATGGATCACCTGACGATGTCAAATATATTGACCTCGTGATGATTTTTGCTCAGGTCCTAGAAAATGTTTTGTTTGGTCATTCAAACAACCATACCTTGTGAGATGAGTGCATTATTGCACTAAGATACCAAATGACAGGTTTAAGTAGGACGATGTCCTTATCAGCTGGTTGTGTAACATTATTGATGATAGCCAGGCAGCCTGTTTCAGAAACATGAAACAAATAGCAACTTGTTGAAGGTTTTAATCTTTTTTAAGACAAATTGGCTTTTTAAACTTAAGAACGCCGCAGCACAATCTTAGAAAATGTAGTATCACTATGAATCATGTTTGGCATCTTCTATGACTTGAATCTTTTTCAAGTATAACAGAAAGTCAATTCGGGCCTCTTCTAGATATCATATGTTGTATATGTAGCCCTAGAAGTTGCTACCACTCACATAGCGGGTAGTTTCACCAAAACACATAAATATTGCATTATATATATGTGCTAAAAATGCGTAATCAATATGAAGTTCTTTTTCTTGAACAGAGGGGACCTATACTTGCTCCATGCCAACGAATTAATAGGGATGTGATATATAGAGGGAATAACTTAATAACCTCAATATGTAATAGAGTTACTAAAGTATGTTAAGTTTAATGTTTTCCATGCGTGACAATATGATAGACAGGATGGTAGCTAGGCAGCTAAGTGCTGAGGCAATGTACCATTATCAGGACTTCAATCTCATGGGGACTTTGCGGAACTCACATGAAATATTTTCTTCCATCAAGAGCAGTCCCTGATAATTCCTTCTCCTATTCTGCCGGCAGCTTGCATGCATGTGATGTGGTTCTAGACTCTATAAGTTTGTAAAATATGCATTTGATAAGCGTTAAATAAAACTAAAGGAAACACAAATAAAATCTTGTTTAATAATATCGGAACACTAATTCAACACTTAGTTTGAACAAAAATAGAAACAACACAAAGATAGTCAAACGCATCACAGAAAAGTAGATTCAACATTTGAAATGTACTCCTCTATTCGTTAATTGTTGGCGTTAGGACAGGAAAAATGAATTTGAAAAGAACTAAGAAAGGCTGTCGGAATGTCATCAAATAAAAAATAATGGTTGGAGTACTATATATCACGCCATTTCAGTATTTCTGCAATCATAAGCAGCATACTCAAACATATTATTTGGAATTTGAAATATTGATCGTGCTACAAATTGGGTTGTGCTAACAACGCACCTTGTTACATACAGTACACAAGAGGAATAAAACACAACCTTATTTAAACAACAATTGGAAGCTGGAATGATAAAATAAGAGATGGATGGGAGGGAAAGAAGAAGGGTTGATTAGAAATGCTTGAAGTCCTGGAGCTCCCACTTTCCTTTGGCATTCTTGACCATGCACTTGTGTTGGTTTACGAACCAGCTACCCGGCACGGGGTACTCGTCCTTGAGAAGATCGGTGCTCTTGTTGACGAGCGCGATGTCGCGTTCCACCTCGAGCCTGAAGCCTCCCCTACTGCCCTGGTGCCCCGCCAGGCAATGCAGGTAGAGCTCGAGGTTGTGGCGCGAGTGCGGCAGCAGCGGCGAGCTCAGGAACGGCGAGTCGTCGCTGCTGACGGAGAGCGGCACGTGGACGTCCACGTAGGCGACCAGCGGCACGGTGGGCACGATGTCGCCGAAGTTGCTGACGTGCAGGGACTTGAGGTCGTCCCGCAGCGAGCGGTACGCGGCCCGGAAGAAGCGGTCGCCGACGTGCGGGCAAGCGAAGACGATGGCCGTCACCGGGAACGCGTTCGCGGCCAGGTCGACGGCGTTCAAGGTGGCCAGCGCGGCGCCGAGGCTGTGGCCGGTGACCGTGATGCTCGTCTGCTCGTCCTTGTACACCTGCTTCAGCCTCCTCACCTCCTCGAAAACCTGCACAGATAATAATACTGCTTGTGTCAAATTACCTGCATCCATCAGTAATAACGATATACTACTATTTATATAGCACGAACAAGAAGAAATTAATTTACCTGGTCTCTTGCGCTGGTCTTGTTGAGCTTGGAGTCGGCGTTGGTGGAGGTGTAGAGGGAGAGGAACTCGTGGTGCACCATGGCCAGCGGGTGGCTCGACGCCTTGGGGCCCAGCACCGGCGCGGCGGGCGCAAACACGGCGTCCAAGTCCCTGGTCCACTCCATGAGCTTCACGGTGCCGCGCCACGCCACCACGATGTCGCGCCGGCCGAGCGCGGCGGCGCCCTCGTCGGTGGCGACGGCGACGAACCCCATGAAATTGGACTCCCTGGACCACACGTCCGTGAGCGCCGCCAGCGGCAGGAGCAGGAACGCCGCCGGCAGGGACAGGCTCGACGTGGCGTAGATGAACTTGGTCACCTCGTAGTGCTTGGCGTTGGCCACGCCGGATTTCTCCAGCAGCTCGTCGTGGCCGTACAGGCACGCGCCGCAGTGCGGCGACCGCCTCTCGCTGTTGAAGCCGTCGTAGGTCGCCTGCGCCAGCTAGCTCGCCGTAGTTGAGGAGGGACCGCCGGAGGTCAAGGTCCAGAGGGTCCAGGAGGCCGTTCCATGAGTGCTCGCCCTGGAGCTCGCGCCACCTCTTACCAATGCCTCCTGCCATGCTCTCTCTCTATCTGGTTTACTATACGTACAGCTCAGCTTCTCGCTTCTGGGTGGTCTCCAGCTCTTCACCTTGGTATGTATTTATAATGTTTTTTCATGCAGGTTGCTCTTATTAGCTTGCTTTGATCCGGCCGGACTTCGTCTAATAATGTATGCGACATTTTGTGCTTAGTATGCGCATTTGTGTGGTGCCATATGCACGTCTCTGTAAGTTTGTGTAACCTAAATATATATCCCTGCGCGTCGTTGATGTCGGCTGACCATGCATAGACACTGCACACAAAAATGTAGGATTTTCCCCATGTTTTGTGATCCGCATTTGTAGTATAATACTCTACCCAATTACTATATGTAAATAACAACGTTTTGCACCCCTGTTACTACCCAAAGCATAGAACGTTTACTGATTCTTCTCCCAACAACACATTATATATATTTCTGTGATCAATTCTGATTAACACAGTAGTGAGAGCAGTGCAAAAGGCAGCAAACAAAAGTTTCATAAACAACCTCTCTCTAAAAGTAAAAAAAAAAACGTCACTCACACACACTTTAAGTTTCCATGTGCAATTGATGAGCTTGTTTGATATCTAATTGATACTTATGTATCATATCACAAATGACAACGACTTTCGTAAATCCTAAATTGTCACGACGTGTGTTGCATGAGCCTCGATGAAGTCTACTCATGAATGATAACATCAGCTTCTATGGATAGAGATAGCGATGGATCACCTGAACCCATGTCGTCGAACATATTGATCTCGTGATGATTTTGCTCTGGTCCTAGAAAACGTTTTGTTTGGCTGTTCTAACAACTATACCATGCAAGATAACTGCATTATTCACTATATTATACCAATTACCAAATGATAACTTTAAGTAGGACGCAATGCTATGTCCTTATTAGCCGGCCGTGTAACATTATTTATGATAACCAGTAAGCCGGTTTGACGAACACCAAACAAAATTGCAACTTGTTAGATGTTTCTTTGTTTATGACTACTTGGCTTTTGAACTTAAGAACACCGCAGCAAAATCTTAGAAAAAATGTGGTATCTTCTATCGGTCATGTTTGGCATCTTCTGTGACTTGTACATTTTTTAAGTATAATATTTCTGATCAGTTGTACGCAGCCCTCGAAGTTGCACGTAACCATGCTAAAAATGTGTCATCACAGAAATACGCGTTCTTTTTTCTTGAACATATTCCTGCTCCATGTCAACAAATACTAGGGATAGTTTCTTAGATAATGGAATAAATATTCAGGTCTTTGCAAGTTTGCATACAGCCTTTTTTTCAAAATACTATGATTAGTTGATCAACCCGCATGCAAGCTATGAAAACTCTCACATAGGCTTAAAAAAGGGGTCACCATGTTAGAGGGGAGGAGGGTTCGGGAATTTTCTAGACCTGTGTGAGAAGGTCCTTCTTCTTAATATAATGCCGTTGGGGCGGTCTTACCCGGCAGGTCTAGTTTTTAACCCGCATGCAAGAGACTGAAGAGGCTTCAAAATAGTTGCAAAAAACTATGATTAGGAGCACAACCTATCCTGCAATGGACATCTATTCTTGGCGAAAAAGCTCCCGTGCCCTCCTCCATCACATGACAAGCTGTAGTGATGTCAACTCTGTGTTGTTCCTTTTGTATCTTTTTTTTCTTTTTTCTAGTTTATACTTTATAAAATATAGCAATTCAACGTCCTAATATATAGTAATCTCTAACTTGGTAAAATATGCACTTGATAAGATCAGTTTAACAAAACTAAAGCCAACAGTAATCCAAAATTTTGTTTTATAATTTTCTTAAATAGCACAAATATCTTCAAACATCATAGAAAACTAAATTTAACATCTCTAATTTATATTGAACAATTTCAGTATTTTTGCCACAAAAAACTGAGGTGTAGAGGAGGCATAACATTAAACTCTTTGAGCATAGGGAATAATTATCGGTAAATTTTGCAGTGCTGGTGAGGACTGTAATTGGCTCAGTGTATATATAGTGAATAACATGAGGAAGCTTCCTACACTCTAATAACAAATTGGCTACTATATCATCAACCCTTATTTTAGCTAGTATATTGCATATGCGGCACACACACGTCATATTGTACTCAAGTGATATGTAATATTAATTGAAAAACCCCTCACAAAAAACATATTAATTGACAAACAAAATTTAGTTTACAGACAAATATTTGATATATCTTGCAACTAACAGAAGAAGCAATTCATTATTACAGGGCAGCATGAACGGTGTGGACAAAAACTACAAGGACCATATTTTCACCTGATCAACTTATTTTCTTATTATTCATGGTTTCATTTTATTTTTCATGAGGAAGCTTCCGCCTACACGCTAATATCTCCCTGGAAAAGGGTTAACCGGACCTGCCAGCTGGCATGTGGCATCATTAACTATGCATACATTCAAAATAGGTTGAACACTTTATATAAAATTCAAATGTTTATGATTAGTTTCAATCTTAAATTGGAAATCGTGGACGGCATGCAGCATAGTCGTTATACTGCATCGGACCCTACTTCTTAAAGCTATTACGTGATATTTATTATCATTGCATCCTCGAATGGCATTCTTTTAATTTTCAGGCAAAATATGCAACACAGATAGAAACTGTTTACAAGAAACTACTGCTTAATTTGCAAGTTTCAGAAACATTGTTTTCTTTCAATAATGCACATTTAGGCTAGGGCCTTAATTTCCGCCCTGGTTGAAAAAAAAAGAAATCAGGAACGCTTCTGCAATCATAAGCAGCCGTAAACATACTGATCATTATTTGAAATATTAATGATGTTGCAAATGTAACTCGATCGTGACATACAAGAGAAACAAAACGTAGTAAGCTTATTTAAACAACAAATCATGGGGATGGGAATGACATAACAATGTGGCGGCGGGGCAGAGGGGCAAGGAACGATTTGATTAGAAATGCTTGAAGTCTCTGAGCTCCCAATGTCCTTGGTCATTCTTCACCATGCCCTTGTGTTGATTTATGTACCAGCTCCCCGGCACCGGGTACTCGTCCTTGAGCAGGTCGGCGCCCTTGTTGACGAGCGCGATGTCGCGTTCCACCTCCATCCTGAACCCTCCTCTGCTGCCCTGATGCCCCGCCAGGCAGTGGAGGTAGAGCTCGAGGTTGTGCCGGGAATGCGGCAGCAGCGGGAAGCTCAGGAACGGCGAGGCGTCGTTGTTGATGGGCAGCGGCACGTGCACGTCGACGTACGAGATCAGCGGCACCGTGGGCACGACGTCGCCGAAGTTCATGATGTGCAGGGACTTGAGGTGGTCCCGGAACTCGCGGCACGCGGTCTTGAAGAAGATGTTCCCCACGTGCGGGCACGCGAACACGATGGCCGTCACCGGGCAGGGCGGCTTGGAGGAGGAGCTCGCGTTCACGCCGTGCGAGACCATGTCGACGGCGTTGAGCGTGGCGAGCGCGGCGCCGAGGCTGTGGCCGGTGACCGTGATGCTCGTCTCCTCGTCCCTGTGCAGCTCCATCAGCCTCTTCACCTCCTCAAACACCTGCAAGAATAATATTTTTCTTGTGTTAAAAATTTAAAATTGAGGAAACGCGCGGTGGTGATAGTTAATGGTTACTTGGACACTGCACAATAATTGGTTACCTGGTCTCTGGCGCTGGTCTTGTTGAACTTGGAGTTGGCGTTGCTGGACGTGTACAAGGACAGGAAGCCGTTGTGAACCAGGGCGAGCGGGTGCCTGGACGCCGCCGAGCCGAGCACCGGGCCCGCCGGCGCCGGTCGGACATCCAAGTCCTTGGTCCACTCCAGGGGCCGGACCGTGCCGCGCCACGCGACGACGATGTCGCGGCGGCCCAGCGCGGCGGCGCCCTCGTCGGTGGCCACGGCGACGAACCCCATGAAATTGGACTCCCTGCACCAGACGTCCTTGAGCGCCGCCAGCGGCAGGAGCAGGAACGCCGCCGGCATCGGCAGGCTCGACGTCGCGTAGATGAACTTGGTCACCCTGTAGTGCTTGGCGTTGGCCACGCCGGACTTCTCCAGCAGCTCGTCGGCGCCGTACATGCACGCGCCGGCGTGCGGGAGCGGCGCTCCGTGTTGAAGCCGTCGTAGGTGGCCTCGGCGAGCTCGCCGTAGTTGATGATGGCGCGGCGGAGGTCCAGGTCGAGGGGGTCCAGGAGGCCGTTCCACGAGTCCTTGCCCTGGAGCTCGCGCCACCTCTTGGGGATGCCGCCTCCTGAAGCAGACGACGCCATGGATGCTGCCTCATCTGGACTTGTTCCTGCTCCCTCCGGCCTTGCCGCTTGGCCACGCACGAACGGGCTAGCAGCTAGCCCGGCGAGCTTGTCCATGTTGGTTAGTGGATTCATGATCAATGGCAGGCAGGGCAGCTCTGGTTTGTTTCCTCAGTCTAGGAGGAATAATAATATCCCTAAAACTGCTAGCTTTGTTTTGGCAAGCTCAGCTAGCTCTTTGCTTTGGCTTACTGCTGCTGCTGGCTAGCTCAGCTTCGATCGCTTCTCTTCTGTATTCTCAGCTCTTCATCTTTGGTGTCTATTTATAGTACAGGTCGATCGCTTGCTTTCACATGGGCTTGTCTTTGACGCGTCTTACCAGACCAAACTTGTACATAAGATAAGTTATAGTACTATCCTAGCCAACTGGCTGAAAACCAATTAATCGAGATCTGAACTTACAGTAACATGCATATGCATATTACTACCACATACAGAGTAAGTCATAGCAGATACTCAACATACGGACCCAATTGCTTTCCCACACCACCTGCGGTAACTGATTGGATAATAACAGTGCAGCCTACGTACGGTTTTTGTTAATTGGTGTATACACAAAATGGTGTTATTCCGATGGTTCTGATCCACGCTTGTGTTGCGTAGGAATATAATATATCCAGCATGCGCATGCGCCACAAGAGGCACTGAAAAGTGGAGTAAGCATGTTTTCTTCTTCCCTCACACACGGTTTCAGTTTCCGTGTGGAACGAAGCTTGTTTTACACACCTAATATACTCGACACCGGTACAGCAAAGAGCTCGAGGCATATGTACGTACATGAACATTTGTTCATTTTACTGTGAATGTATACGTAAATGGATGTACTGTACTAATTGGCTGAGTGCACGTTTCTTAGTTCCATTTCTAGTACTTGCTTATCCTTGTTTAATTGGTCTCTACGAGTATATGACATGAGGAAATTACGGTGTACTACGATGTACCATGAACACCCTGGTAAAAGATAAAAGATAGTATATGCTGTAATTATTGTTGTCAGCTTTTACATACAGTTGACTTGCTCTGAGACAAAAATCTTCTTCCAGGCATGACCCATGCGTGGAGCATTGATTAATATAGAGATATAGGTGCTGATGGCGAGGTTTGCATATATTAATCCTTTGGGATTGGATCGTAGAAAACGTATGGTCGCTGTCCAACCCATATAGGAGACCACACCTACCACAGGCCAGCATGCAGACAAGTAGCACTATTATTGTGCACTAAGACTCCAAATGGTAACTTTAATTATATACATCAGTGTACTTATCATATGGGTGATGAGTAACATTATTGTTGATGCCTAGCTTATTGACACGAATAAGAAATAAAATTATCTTGCGTGTGTCACACGAACAGTAGAAAAATGTGGTTTATGTATGTAACACTGTCGGCTTTGGATGTATACAGATAAATAGCGCGTACATAACCATGCAAAACAACACAATTAATAATAACAAGCATCAAATTACACACATTATATCGTAGAAATCACATATTTTATTCACTACGGTTCACATGTCATTGTTTCTTGTTAGTAGGTGACAAAATTCATGAGCTATAGGTGTATTGACACCAACCAATGCTGAAATTGTTAGAACAATGTAGTGACGGGGTTATTAGAAAATATATAACTGAGGAATCTTCAAAGATTATAAAAGTACATTGCTAATAATCACTTTGGCCACACTATTGGGCAAAAGTGCGCATATCTTTTCTTTATTGTGCCTAATAAGCGTGTAACATGCACCTCGATGATATAAAGAAATATGGAATGCTCATCATGGTGTCTTTGGCTTTCCAACATCAGGTGTGTTTGGTGTCGTTCTAACAATAGTCCACATAGACATACTATGCCAAGCAAGAAGAACTAGCAATGTAGGAACGGCCATGGCTCTATCCGGGGTGGGGCTGGGGGATACAAAATTAAAGAGGAAAGATATTTTTTGCCATCAGTTTGGTATATTAGAGTGTGGTCATGTGCTTCAATGGGCAGTGCTAGGGCTACAGGCTGTGTGAATGAATATTATTGCTATACAGTCTCTTTTACATCTCTCTTAGTTTTTCCTGGAGTCAGAACAGGAGTCCCTACTTAATTTTATAAACAATGTTTATGTGCTGTTTACATGGTTGTAGGCCTAAAAGGCCCTATTGAACAATTAGTTTTTCCAAGTATGAATCATTCCCTGGTTCCCTGTTTAACTTTGTGCATAACCAGCATGAATTCTTCTTTAAACTATTTCTTCGATCAAACTAGGGAAGGTGTTTTCTATAAAAAATAATAAATGTTTTTGTGACACAAAAATAGTCCAACTTGCTACCATTATTACTTTTCTAGATCCAGGGCTCCGTGTACTTTATATGTAGTATCATGTCTTGTGTGCTGATATGGTGGTCTTCCAAGAGATATTTATAATTCTCCAACACCATTTGTTGAAGGGACAATCAAATAATAGATGCACCAGAGCATGTAGACGCCAACAGTTTGCAAGTCTATATCCTTTTTTCTCAGTCAGTTTTGTGTTCAGCCTATTTTTTAAGCAGTAGCAAGAAAAATAATTTTTGTGTTTCTCTAGCACACAATTTCCACATCTATTTGAAAAAACGGTTAGTCTCCAATGACGTAACCACTTGAATGATGACCATAAGAAAATGCACCCTTGGACAGCTAGATCAGGTATGTTCTCTCCATATCATAAATTAAGTTGATGTGCTCCCCTAGTATATTTGTTCTAGCTTTTCCACTGATTACAACTAAGTAGGGGGTGATGAGATGCCTATGGTTTCTTAAATTTGTAGATCAGCCAGTCCAGTCTCTCATAAGCGCTCATAAAGCAGAGTCAATTATTTTTGTTTTTTTAAGAGAAGATATCAGTAGCTGCTTAAAGAAATTCTGTCAAAGTGATCAGAAAAAATTCAAATCCTGAAAGTCTAATAAGGATAAGCAATTATTTATTCCCCAAATTTGGCTGTTACAAATATCTGCATGTAGTACTACGTGCAAGCCAGTGCATGTGCATTCTCATTATATATGGAATGCAGAGAAAACAGACGCAACACATACTCTCCCCCTTATTAAACAACTAACAGCAGTTGCAATCCGGAAACATATATAATTAATAATGTAGCAGGAGATGATGAGCAATCAATCAGCAGTGGAGGATCAGATATGCTTGAAGTCCCTGAGCTCCCACTTGCCCTCATCGTTCTTGACCATGCCCTTGTGCTGAGCCGTCCACCAGGAGCCCGGCACCGGGTACTCGTCCTTGAGCACGTCAGAGGACTTGTGGATGAGAGCCAGGTCGCGCTCGATCTCCAGCCTGAACCCTCCGCGGCTGCCCTGCTCCCCGGCAATGCCGTGCAGGTAGAGCTCGAGGTTGTGCAGCGACACCGGCGACAGCGGGAAGTTGAGGAACGGCGAGCGGCTGGTGTTGATGGGCAGCTGCACGTGGACGTCCACGTAGGACACCGCCGGCACCAGTGGCACCACGTCACCCAGGTTCATGATGTGCAGGGACCGGAGGTTGTGCTCCGTCCTGATGGAGCGCAGCGCGGTCTTGAAGAAGAGGTTCCCCACGTGCGGGCACGCGAACACGAAGGCCGTCACCGGGCACGCCGGCTTGCTGGAGGAGCTCGCCGGCACGTTCACGCCGTTGGCGGCCATGTCCACGGCGTTCAGGGTGGCCATCGCCGCGCCGAGGCTGTGCCCGGTGACCGTGATGCTCGTCTCCTCGTCCTTGTACAGCTCCACCAGCCTCCGCACCTCCTCAAGAACCTGGTATATAATTTGCAACAGTTTTAGTAGTTTTATAAAATTTTGGTAACTTGTCACAATTACTGACATCAGTTAAAAATCATGGAGGAGCTGTTACTGAATGCACAAACAGTTAACAGCAATATATAATTACCTGGTCCCTGGCGCTGGTCTTGGTGAACTTGGAGTTGGCGTTGCTGGACGTGTAGAGGGACAGGAACCCGTTGTGCACCAGGGCGAGCGGGTGCTTGGACGCCGCGGCGCCGAGCACGAGCCCGGCCGGCGCCGGCGTGACGTCGAGGTCCTTGGTCCACTCGATGGGCTTGATGGTCCCGCGCCACGCCACCACGATGTCGCGGCGGCCCAGCGCGGCGGCGCCCTCGTCGGTGGCGACGGCGACGTAGCCCATGAAGTTGGACTCCCGGGACCACACGTCCTTGAGCGCCGCCAGCGGCAGCAGCAGGAACGCCGCCGGCAGCGGCAGCGTCGAGGTGGAGTAGATGAACTTGGTGATCTTGTAGTGGCTGGCGCCGCCCGCGCCGGAGACGTGGAGGAGCTCGTCGGCGCCGTACGTGCACGCGCCGCAGTGCGGCGAGCGGCGCTCCGTGTTGAAGCCGTCGTAGGTGGCCTGCGCGAACTCGCCGTACCGGATGAGGGACCGCCGGAGGTCCAGGTCCAGCGGGTCCAGCAGGCCGTTCCACGAGTGCAGGCCGTGCAGCTCGTGCCACCTCTTGGTGACGCCGCCTCCTGAAGACGCCATGGCTGCCTCCTGATCTGCGTCTCCCTCCTTGGTGTCTTGGCCACGCACCAAGTCGAACGGACTAGTAGCCAGCTCAGCGACCTTGTGCAGGCTGCCCAGTGGATTCATGATTGTTACTACTGGTGAACGGATGGTGAACTGGTGGTGGCAAGCTAGCTAGCTATAGATGTGCTTCTACTAGCTAGTGTGTGCTTTGCTCTGGTTTCTTCCCTCAGCTACTCGGCTTGGGGGTGTATTTATAGCGATATGCCGGGCCCGTGCTAGCTAGCTAGCCGCGTTGATGCCACTGTTTCGCTCCAGTCCTTGAGAGATATTTGTGCCTCACAGTTTCCTTATTCAAAATTTAAAATATTGATGCGTCGGTGTGTGTGTTTCACGTGTCCGTGTGTACATCAAGCAAAACTTTAGCGTCGTTTCTTTGTCATCTGGTCATACTCCATTGCTACCGCGGAATTATTACAAACAGACAAATTTCAACCACTCGATCGCTCATATCGTGCACGTTTAAAAATAATCCCGGTAGAATACGCAAATCTGCACAATATATATCCTGAGAGGGTCGTTATCGGCTGAACTTGCATGCACAAGCTCGTTGCCTTGTGCGCGTGGATCAGTGATGATCCACGCCAGCAGCAGTAGTTGTAGGATTAAATTTATGCGTGCCTTCATCTAGCTGGTCATACTTCTGGATATTGCTACTGACAAATTATTACAAGACACAAATTTCTACCGCCAGTTCTTACTGTACCTGATAACATTTGGTACCTTTCAAGCACTGTAACAAACCTCATAAATGATTGTATCAAAGTACTACCAACTGCACAATATCATGTGTCGCTATCGGCTTGCATTGGCACGTTGCCTCGTGAATCAGTGATGATCCATGTCAGTAGGTGGTGGTTGTATAATTCATTCCTCAATAATGCGTTTATACTCCTTCAGGAAAGATTGCAAACCGCCCAGCTTTGAAGATATTCCCCATAGATAGATGTTGAATGGGTTGATGCATGATTCAGAAAGTTTTGCTGTACATGACCACTAGGCGCAGTAAAATCAATCACGCTTGTTGAATATCCATTTTTCCTCTAATTGAAATCGAAACATGGGTGTATGGAAAAAATTCTATCTACTACACGGGTGTATGATTGTAAATCCTGATATCCCTTGGCCCTTGCAGAGATCGAGTCTCCTAATACCAGGTCTATGGAAAAACTATTGTCAGTGTCTACTCGGTTAAAGAGCTGTTGATACGGCAGCAGTAATTTATGTGTTCCTTCATCCGGTCATACTTCTGGACATTGCAACTGACAAATAATTACAAGACAATAAATTCTATCTCCGCTTCCTTTTGAACTGAAGAAGAAGTTGAAGTCGTGATGACGTTAAAAAATAGAGAGGTTTTCAGGTTCAAAATAATGGCCATTATTTTTCCTCAACTAATGGCCATTAGTTCAAGGGTAGTTTAGTAATTGCACTAAAATAATAATATTTTTTATCATACAAACATGTGTTAAATACACTAAAACTTGACTACAATAATAATGATGATGATTAATCAAATTTAAAATAAATATTTTATAACATATTTATGTAAAAATTGACTAACTTATCAGATATGTTGAATTTTTGTATTATAATCATATTATTTTGACAACATTACCCTTACTAATGGCCATTAGTTATTAATTTCTAAAATTTAATATACACGTTAGATCCAACTAATGGCCATTAGTTGAGGGAAAATAATGGCCATTATTTTGGACCTAAAAACACCCCAAAAAATAAATCTTGATTCTGATGCCATGTTAAGTTACTATGCACTAGCCAGTAGCACTTAAAAATCTAAGCTGATGGAAAAGGTATCCAGTTCACGTATGGTTCAACAGATTGTACCACATGCACAATATCATTGTCGCTATCGGCTGAACGTGCATGCACTGGAACATTGCCTCGTGAATCAGTGATCCATGTCACTAGGTGGTAGTTGTATACTTGATTGCTCAATAATGCTCCTTCAGCTCAAGATCTAAACTTACAATGCGTTTGGATTTTTGCATGGCAGCAACCGGGACGGCATCGTTCCACCATTTTTTTTTCTGTATTGTTCGGCTCAAGGAAAGATTGCAAAGCCGTCCACCTTTCAAACTATTCCCCTTAATTAGATGCTGAATGGTTTGATGATTTCGAACGCATCCTATTTCTGCTAAAGCTATTGAAGTACACGACCACACGATCGAGCCAGTAAAATTAATCACGCTTGTTGAATACCCATTTTCCTCTCTAATTGAAATTGGAACCTGCTTACTACATGACAGTGTAAGATTGTCAATCCTGATATCCCTTGCAGAGATCCAGCCTTCTAATACGAGTATCCATGCATGGAAGAACTACTGTCATTACCTACTCGGTTAAAGAGCTGTTGAGACAACCACGCGCCTGTTACACGTGCATCCAAATTCAACACGCGCCCATGTGAGGGGATCATCTATCCGATCCATAAAGCATGGAACAATTATCTAAAAAAATGGGGCACATAAGGATTCGGACAGAGATGGATCAAGGCGCTGTGAGCCGGCATACATATTACTTTAAAGTTGTGGTGGGTCGGCCACCATGCATATCCTCCAAAATCCTTATCACCTGTTCCAATCACACCACACAGCCAGCTACCACCCGGGACCAGAGTTGAATTCTACTAGTACTATAGTACTATAACTGTGTTATATATATTGC
This sequence comes from Chloris gayana, assembly GCA_031894775.1. Classification (NCBI taxonomy): domain Eukaryota; kingdom Viridiplantae; phylum Streptophyta; class Magnoliopsida; order Poales; family Poaceae; genus Chloris; species Chloris gayana. The sequence continues at coordinate 125,625 of JAUNZO010004686.1, read as the reverse complement.
ACTATTATCAGTCCCAAATCTGCATAATTTTAATTAGGACGCCATAATAATGTACTTATTTTCAGGTCTCGTTTAGTTGTGTAACGTTATACATTTCAGTTGCATGTAGAGGTCGCGTATGTAACTTTGGTTTCATTCCATTTTTTTTGTTAAAAAAAATATTGTTCATGGTTGATCATTATCGGGCAAGCCTGCAATTAACATGCATGATGCGTCCTCCATAGAAAGGAAAGGGAAGGGACCATTTGTTTCGATGATCTCCCATCGATACCCACCATGCACGTGATCCTCGTCATCGCCACTGCATTAGATTCGTAACTGTTGCATTGATCGCCGGCAGATACGTAGTTATTTGGCTCAAATGAATCGCCACTCACACATGATTATCTTGTGTTGGTACTGTAGCTGGGTACTGTAGCTATAGCAGGTGCATAAGTCTCTCATGGTCCTGTTCCGGTGTGTTCCATGTGTGAATTTCCAATGGATCGTAGCTGGACCACCGTGAGTTCCCAGGGCTATGAGTGACGTAGAAAGGTTTTGATTTTTACCAAAAGAACAAAATGATAAAAATATGCTAGAAGGGATTGCTGTAGGCAAGACATATTCACGTCAACGAGTGGACGAAATGCTCCAAGCTCATGACTCAATTTGACTCATCAATATCTTGGCTTGATTCATTAACGAGCTGAACTGAACTTATATAATAGTTTAGCTCTATCCAGAGTCATGATCGTTAAGTTTCAACACCTTGTTATCAATTTACACCATGTTTAGTTGGAGGTACTAGATGATTGAAGCGGTGCATGGTAGAGACTGAGCGAATATATGACATGAGGAAGCGACTACACTTTTAAATCGTTACCAATCTAGTGTACCACGAAAATCCTGATAAAAGAACATATTTATTGTTGTCAGCATTTACTCATGGTTTTTTTCTTTAGAAACACTATGGTAGGACAGAGAGCTTACCTGAACATTTTTTGTTAATATGTGTGCCAAACCACAAATTACATCAAAGATGATAGATACAAAGACACACTCGCGGTTAATTTTCTCTCAAAGAATAATAATCATGCCATGACCGAAGCGATGAGATAGATAGATATAGTGACCTAAGCTGATGGAAAGCTTATTTGCTCCTTGTCACAACTAGGCAACAAAAGTTACTAACAACGCGAGTATAGCATTATTGTGTACCAATAATCCAAATGATAACTTTAATTTTGCTACGTCATACTTTAGTTATAGTATAACTAATAACAACATTGTTAATGGTCGAGCTTACTGGCATGACTAACAAATAAAATAATCATGTGTGTTGCATGAGCCTAGAGAAATGTGTTTTTTCGAACACTGTCGGTTGGTTGTATATGCATGCAGCTACATAGCATGACGTAACTTTGCTAAATAATGCAAGTAATAAACTAATCATAATGTAAACATCAAATAGACAAGGTAATATATATACATATCGTTGTACCAAACACGTTAAAATATCTTCCTGCCATCATACAAAGTCCTTCGTCATTAAAAAGAAGAAACAAAATTCATTTGCTGACCATTGGTTCAGAAGTCGTTATTACTTGTTAGGTGAAAATTTAGGAACTATCTATCGGCACCAAGAAAGATATATGGTTGAATTTGTTCTACACATGTAGCTGTCAATTATATATAAATGTGGAATCTTCCTATTGTTATAGATAAAAACGACATTTTTGTTTTTATGTCAAAACGTGTTAAATGCCCCTCGATTCATAGGAACTATGATCATGGTATTGACTTTTTATCATCAGGTCATGAAAAAAATGTTTGGTCCCATTCTGGTCTACTACACTCGCGTGCCGTGCGGGAGGAGTGGGAATTCTTTATTTGAGAACCTAGGAGGACACATTGGCTCATATTTTGGAGAATTTTGCAAAGTTACATCTTTATTATTGAACATTGGTGTATGCTAAAACTATTTATAATGTAAAAGGGCTGTTTGCATCACAAGACGCAAAGCATCGAAACATCTGGTGCATTTTATATCCATAGTTTGTACAATGATTTTTTTTTCTGGGCCAGCGAGATAAACTGGAGGACATGCTCTCCGGCTAAAAATGAACTTACGAGAGCTCAAGCTGAAGTTACATATTTTTCTATATTATAATTTCAAGGATCTTTATATAACAACGAAATGCAAATTTACTTTTGAAAAGATAAAAATGAAATCCAAAATCTCTTATAGTATATTTCATAATAATACTAGACATACTAGTATATGGATTCATGAGTGCTGCTCTCAATCCACTGAATACTCCCTCCGACCGATTTGTTAATAAATATGTACTTTGACATATATTGTTGATCCATTACTGGTACCATCGTCGGTTAGAGAGATGACGTTGAAGATGAGTGGAACGGTTTTGATATTTTCTGTGTGTTTTATATACGTCTTTCAGAGTCTTGGCATACGAGATTTGTACTTGTTCATATTTTACTAGTCTCTTTAATTTATTTGCTAAATAAAATGGTTTTTTTTGTCGCAGTGAACTCAGTATGATACTGCGAATTTCGGATGAATTTATTAATTTCCACAGATTATTGATTTGAGGATTCCGGCCGGAGACATGAGTTTAAGCACTTGAAGAAATGCTCTGAACATTTGGGTTTAAAGTCCAACCAACAGGCAAGATTTATTTCCCCCTCAACTTGGGCTATTACAAATCATATATGTAAAGTGCATGCATAATGAGAAGCTTATTAAACAAGCAGGTGGAATCTTGAAACATAAAGTAGATCCATATAATATTGAGAGAGAAGGAAGGGCAAGCAAATTAATTAAAGGACGACGATGGTGATCAGATGTGCTTGAAGTCCCTGAGCTCCCACTTGCCTTGGTCGTTCTTGACCATGCCCTTGTGCTTAGCGATCCACCATTTCCCGGGCACCGGGTACTCGTCCTTGAGCAGGTCGTCGTCCTTGTTGGCCAGCGCAATGTCGCGGTCCACCTCCATCCTGAACCCCCGCGGCTGCCCTGCTCGCCGGCCAGCCCGTGCAGGTACAGCTCCAGGTTGTGCAGCTGCCGCGGGTTCAGGAAGCTGAGGTGCGGCGACCGGCCGGTGTTGATGGGCAGCTGCACGTGCACGTCCACGTACGAGATCAGCGGCACCGTCGGCACGATGTCCCCCAGATTCATGATGTGCAGGGACCGGAGGTTGTGCTCGGCCCTCACCGACCGCAGCGCGCTCTTGAAGAAGACGTTCCCCACGTGCGGGCACGCGAACACCAGGGCCGTCACCGGGCACGGCGGCTTGCCGGAGGAGCTCGCCGGCACGTTCACGCCGTGGGCGGCCATGTCCACGGCGTTGAGCGTGGCCATCGCCGCGCCGAGGCTGTGCCCGGTGACCGTGATGCTCGTCTCCTCGTCCTTGTACAGCTCCATCAGCCTCTTCACCTCCTCAACCACCTGCAACAATAATTAATTCTTCTATTTAGTAGGAGTAATTTCAGTTTACTTTTACCCCAAAAAAAAACACATCAATTAATCACCTGGTCTCTGGCGCTCTTCTTGTTGTACTTGGATTCGGCGTTGCTGGACGTGTACAAGGACAGGAACCCATGATGCACCATGGCCAGCGGGTGCTTGGACGCCACGGCGCCCAGCACCGGCCCCGCCGGCGCCGGCGTGACGTCGAGGTCCTTGGTCCACTCGATGGGCCTGATCGTCCCGCGCCACGCCACCACGATGTCGCGGCGGCCCAGCGCCGCCGCGCCCTCGTCGGTGGCCACGGCGACGTAGCCCATCCAGTTGGACTCCCGGGACCACACGTCCTTGAGCGCCGCCAGCGGCAGGAGCAGGAACGCCGCCGGCAGCGGCAGCGTCGAGGTGGAGTAGATGAACTTGGTCACCTTGTAGTGCTTGGCGGTGGAGACGGTGGACACGTGCAGGAGCTCGTCGGCGCCGTACACGCACGCGCCGCAGTGCGGCGAGCGCTGCTCCGTGTTGAAGCCGTCGTAGGTGGCCTGCGCGAACTCGCCGTAGTTGATGAGGGACTGCCGGAGGTCGATGTCCAGCGGGTCGAGGAGGCCGTTCCATGAGTGCTCGCCGTGGAGCTCGCGCCACCTCTTGGCGATGCCAACTCCGCCGGGGGCAGCAGAACTTGCTGCCGCTGCTCCCTCCGGCGTTTCTTGGCCGCTCACCAAGGGGAACGGACTGGTAACTAGCCCAGCGATCTTGTCCATGTTCACTAGCTTCTAGCTTCTACCTAGTGTTTCTGTGTGTGTATGTCACTACTGGCAAGCTACAAGTAGACAAGTGTGTGCTTCGATGTGGTTTCTTTCATCGGCTTTGGCGTGAGTATTTATAGCGCTGATGCAGAGCCCTAGCCGTGTTCATGTAATTTTGTTCTAATAATATTTGAGTAAATATCTCTATGCGTTTTCATCATTTTAAAATATCTATGCGACGGTGTTGGTTGATGTGATTCGTATCTGCATCAAGCAAAAAATAAGTGTTCCTTCATCTTTTTTTCAATTACACAGTACATCTGAGACAAGCACAATGCACGCACAATAACTCCTATAAACACGCGTACGTAAACCCTGTCCCTATGGGCATATTCCAAGCATGAGCAAATCCTCAAGATTGACAAAATCGTCACCAGCACCTCTTTGTCGGCGGGAGCGTAGGCTACCACTAAAATAATAAAGCCGTTAAATCCTTGAAAAATCGTTCCTCCATAGAGTCGAACCCAGGACATGGAGTCATCTGGTCATACTGTTCGTTGCTACTGTGTATTCCCTCCGTTTTTAAGTTGTTGACACCGTTGACTTTTTTTGCTATATTTGGTCATTCGTCTTATTCAAAATATGGTTTGTTCAAATAATATTTGAGTAAATATCACTATGTGTTTTCATCATTTCAAAATATCTATGCGACGGTGTTGGTTGATGTGATTCGTATCTGCATCAAGCAAAAAAATAGGTGTTTCTTCATCTTTTTTTTAGATTACATAGTACAGCTCAGACAAACACAATGGATGCACAATGACCCCTATAAATACACGTACGTAAACCTTGTCCCTGAGCATATTCCAAGCATGAATAGGCAAATCCTCAAGATTGACGAAATCGTCAATGGCACCTCGTTATCGGCGGGAGCGTATGCTACCACTAAAATAATAAAGCCGTTAAATCCTTGAAAAATCGCTCCTCCGATAAGTCGAACCCAGGATATGGAGTCATCTGGTCATACTACTGTTCATTGCTACTGCATACAAGACATAATTTCGATCATCAAATCCTATAGTACGTGTTTAAAAAGCTCGATCAAATAATGGTTATACCAAAGTACCAAATCTGCAATAATATCTTTATGCTTGAGTCGCTATCGGCTGAACGTGGATGCACAGGGTATCATCATCCGTGATCCATGTGATCCACGCCTTGTTGTAGGGGATACTTGGCCCAATAATGCATATATATATATACTCCCGCAGCTGAAGATCTGTCAAATATATTACAGTAATAATACACCACTACACGAGACAGGAAAATCAGTCACTATTTATTATCGCTCTGTATTTTGTTTAATTTCTAGGGGGGGGGGCGTTGTTAGCCCCACCTTTTATCACTCAGTATGAATACCCAGTTTTGACTATGTGAAAAGTCTACGAGAGGCTTTATGGATTGTAAGCACTTTTTTTTACAATTGGATTGTAAGTACTAACAACTAACAAGTCGGTAAGTGAATTGTTATAACACTTGATTAAGCATCTTAATTAAGGATAGTAAAAAGGCTCACCTGTTCAACGTACATCCAAGGCCCACACCCATGACCATGAGAGGATTCATATCCGATCCATGGAGCCGCGTCGCATGCAAGGATTAAGACAGCGATGGATCCAAGTCCAGCATTTTATTAGTATTTAAACTACTGGTCGATCTGCCGGCCACCATGCATATCCTCCAAACAGTTTATCGCCTGTTCCAATCAGTCAATCATAAAACCTACCATCCGGGACCAGAGTTCAATCATACACTTGCCCACGCCAAACACGCTCCATATTGCACTGTTATCAGTCCAAACAAGTATCATTTTAAATTTTTGCATGAAACATAGACACAAATACTTACAAACGCCTACAATTATTGACTCTTATGAACACATATATATGCACACACACTATCCACATATATGCACATCAACCCGTAACTCACCTCTCACTGACAGAGTACTTAATTGTAAATGCAACAACTATGCCAAATAAGAGTTTTGATCCGAGCAGTGGTGGAGCCACATGCGGCAGTTGGTTTCGGCGGAACCGATGCATTTGACAAAAATCATGCAAAATGTTGTTTAAGCTTTGTTTTAACAGTTAGTGACACCAATAAAATTATTTCTTCATTTAATGGCAAGAGAGCCACTATTTTGATCTTGGATCGCCCCCGATGATCACCACACATGTGAGCCTCGTCACCTCCGTGATTCATGTGTCCTCTGCTGCAATAGGCTTCTTCAATTGTTGTTCCATTATACACTCCATTATTTCTTCATTTAGATCGAAGTGGGGCCTTGCATTGATCTCGCCGGCAGGTTCGCTGGCTCAACCGTGTGAGTTACTACTGTGACTTGTTGCGCTGATGATGGTGTTAATTCACAGGAATTTCTTGTGATGGGGGTACCGTGTAGTAGGTATCAGGATGATGACGAGAGTTATGAATCCCGTTCTCCAATGTGATACATGTGTGAATTTCCAATCTCTAGGTGATGAGGCATGACTTTTCAGTGGTCGTCAGTCAACGAAGTGTCTATAGAAGATTTTGATGTTTACCAAAAGAAAAAAAAACTGATCCAGGAAGGGCTCGTCAAAATTTGCTTGTATAAACCTAGAGGTTGTGTGGAGCTGTGACTGTCCAAATTTGGCTGTTACAGATATCCTCTTGTGGTGTATCCAAGCCAGCATGCATCTACATTCTCCTTGTAAATCCTCCAATATCCAATTTTCTAAATTAACAGTTTTTACTCTTTTGTAAACAAATAGAAGCACTTAAAATAATAGGTTGTTTACCTCCTTTGTTTCTCTTATAAATCAAAAGGAACCGAACACATGCGATTAATTACATACCAGTGGGATACAATAAATGATAAAATTATACATCAGCATGTTGATAAGGAGATATTTTGCGACATCAAGCATGGTCGATCATGTTTAACAAGAGCATCCTCTTCTCGATAGAAATCAATATCCATGGAAGATGCTGAAACATGCAGAATCTTTTGTTAAGAAAAAATCTTACACCATGCATGATACAATGAAAGAGAGGCAACAGCGAGGGGCTGAAGGCATGTAGTACCATTAGAGCTTCGATCTCATGAAGTACAAGAAAAATGTTGAATCCATACTTTCAGTTTTGGTTTATTAAAAATTAATATAATACAAAACTCAATACTGGTCTCATCTGTCGCGTTAAATATGGGCAACATGTGGTGCAAAGTGGATGAGAGAAATGAGAGTTAGTTTAGGAGAACCAAGAAAAGGTTAGTTTAAAAGATATCAAGATATGTACTGACCGCATAAATCATACACTAATACATGATGATGCAATTGGACTAAGAGACAATAAATATAAAGAAAGTAAAGTCTTAAAAGGGCTAAAATGACTCGCATTATTAAACTAACCTTCCTCTCTCAGACAAATCCTGAACAGAAAGCTATCTAGAAAGTACTCAACTAATTATCCATCAATTGTTTCAAACCTGGTTTAATTATAAGAAAACCCTTCTAGAACTCTATAATTTTTTCTTGAATTTAAGGAAAAAAATTGTTTCCACCTGGCCAAACTACTAAACTAGGTCACTCCTGTTTAAACACAATCCTATTTCGGTGTTACCAAATAGTCCAAGTCATGAAGACCTCTGTGAATATAGGATCACCCAAGCGATTAGATGCATCTTGCACCATGTCACTGATTTCCATGTTGATTATATGATAAATAAAATAACCCATGCATCTCACGAGTCTACGAAAAAGTATTAATGGCTCGCACACATAATATCTCTTGCACATGCTAACACATATTGTTGTACATGCATGCTAGCTTAATATCTTGACATCAATGCATCATATCTCCTTCGATCCATGAAGTTTCACCCGAGATTCAGGGGTCATTAGATGCAAGTTAAGTTCAGGAGATATTGATCACTTAGAGACTTCACACCCACGTGCTCTGCAAGAGTAGTATAAATTATGTTATTCAGACCTTAGGAATATTTTGTCACAATTTTCTTTTTCTTGGTGTTAGGACGACCAAGTTTGTAATAATTTACATTAACTAAGTTGTCTTAACGATAAAATAAAATAAAAATAGGTAGTACTTGTCAATAATTGTTGTGTTTGTATATAATCATTCCAAGTGGGCATGATCATAAGAGTGTTGATTGCTTTTGCAGGTGGTTGTCCATTCTCTGGTTCTTTCTGGTCCAAATTCTTTTTTTTTTGTCAAGTTTGGTGTCATAAATTGGTAACATTCCAAAAATTCAATTGATTTTGAGTAACAAACATCAGAAAATTATGACTGGTGCTGCCAACAATGGATGGCCATTTAATCATAGACTTTGCGCTTTCACAACTTCATTTTTCATTGTTCTCCTAGTTTGCAACTTATGTAATAATCCTACTTGTGAAAACAGAAAAAAGCCGAAGACCTTGTATAATTTATCCATTGACAGAAAAAAGCCGATAGAGTAAACAAAGGTGTAACTATTTAATTTGCAACTATATGTAACACAAAACTACAACGTGTCAACTTGGACCCACTGGTCAACCGCACATTTTCATTTTGCTAAATGTGTGGCCGATGGGTGAGACCGGATAAAGAAATCATTGTTTTATGTTAATAAGTGAGAATTGGTGTAGTTTTCTGAAATTCCAAGCATGGTAGATAGAAGTTATGGAGAACACTATATATCTTCAGATTGGTACAGTAAACATGTTGAATTTATAATGACCTCTTCCCACGCATGTATAATTTGAAGATTTCTGAGATATATAAAATGTATTTACAAATTTAAATGTTAGACAAATAGAATATTACAAGAAAACTTAGTGAATTGTGAGCAGATAAAAATATTTATTTTCCCCTCAAATCTATGCAGGTATAAACACAAGAGCAACTTGAACAACATTTGGTAGTTGGAGAGACAAAATACATATGACAGCGGCATAGTTGGGATGCTTGATAGAAAGATAGGCAATCGAAAATGATTCATATATCATTATTAGGTGTTCTTGAAGTCACTGAGCTCCATGTTTGCACCATGTCACTGTTGATATATAACAAATAAAATAACCCTGCATGTCTCTGAGGAAAAAATATTAATGGTCCGTACGCATAATATCTATTGCACATGCTAAGTTTGTCGTACTACACAAGCTAGCTAACCACCTTCACATCAACGCATTATATCTCCTTTGATCCATGAAGTTTCACCCGGGATTCAGGGGTCATCAGATGCAACTTAATTTTAGGAGATATTGACCATTTGTGGACTTCACAGCCACGTGCTCTGCAAGAGTAGTAGAAACTGTTTTTATTCAGAGTTTAGGAATACTATTTCATAGTTTTATTTTTCTTGGCATTATTAGGTGGCACCAAATAGTCCAAAGTCATGATGACCTGTGTGAATAAAGGATCACCGAAGCGATTAGATGCAGCTTGCACTATGTCACTGGTTTCCATCTTCATTGTATGGTAAATAAAATAACCTTGTGCGTCACACGAGTCTACGAAAAAGTATTGATGGCACATACACATAATATCTATCACACATGCTAACACACGCTGTTGTACTAAATAAAACAACCATGTATGTCACATGAGTCTACGAAAAAGTATTAATATTTATTGCACATTCTAACACACATTGTATTTTCTTTGTCAAGTTTGGTGTCATAAATCGGTAACATTCCCACAATTCAATTGATTTTGAGTAATAAACTTCAGAAAACTATGACAATTCCTAGTGTTTCCAACATTGGATGGCCGTTTAACCATAGACTTTGCGCTTTTGTAGCTCAATTTCCATTGTTCTCTTAGTTCCCAACTTACATAACAATGCTACTTGTTGAAACTGCAAAAAGCCGGAGACCTTGTATACTTTTTCCAATATCAGGGGGAAATCCATAGAGTAAACAAAACTATGACTATTTGCACCTATATATAACTCAAAACTACAATTATAAACTCGGACCCGCTGGTCAGCCGCCCATTTTCATTTTGCTAAACATGTGGCCGATGGGTGTGACCAGATAAAACGATTCAGTGTTTTCATATTAATAGGTGAAAATGATGTAACTTTCTAAAATGATGCATTATATATTGCTTGGGACCGGTACAGCAAACTTGCTGAATTTATCATGACCTCTAAGATATATAAAATGCAGTTATAAATTCAAAAGTTAAGCATACAGATGCTGTGAAAGTTATAGGAAAACTCTGTAAGTAGTGAGAAAGGTAAAGATATTTATTTTCCCCTCAAATGTAGGCAGCTACAAACACGAGAGAAACTTGAACCGCATAATTTGGAAAGCTGGAGAGACAAAGTACATGAACAATGTAATGCAGATGCATGAGAGAGAAATGTAGGAAAACAAAAAAAGGGGATGCATATATCATTTTTAGATGTGCTTGAAGTCCCTGAGCTCCCACTTGCCGTGGTCGTTCTTGACCATGCCCTTGTGGTGCGTGACCCACCAGCACGCCGGCACCGGGTACTCGTCCTTGAGCACGTCGATGCCCTTGTTGACGAGCGCCAGGTCGCGGTCCACCTCCATCCTGAAGCCGCCCCGGCTGCCCTGCTCCCCGCCACGCCGTGCAGGTACAGCTCCAGGTTGTGCAGCGTCACCGGCGTCAGCGGGAAGCTCAGGAACGGCGAGCTGCTCGTGTTGATGGGCAGCGCCACGTGCACGTCCACGTAGGACACCGCCGGCACCATGGGCACCACGTCGCCGAGGTTCTTCACGTGCAGAGACCTCAGGCCGTGCTCGCGGAACGACCGGTACGCCTTCCTGAAGAAGATGTTCCCCACGTGCGGGCACGCGAACACGACGGCCGTCACCGGGCACGGCGGCCTGGACGAGCTCGCCGGCGCCGCGTTCACGCCGGCGGCGACCATGTCGACGGCGTTCAGCGTGGCGAGCGCGGCGCCGAGGCTGTGGCCGGTGACGGTGATGCTCGTCTCCTCGTCCTTGTACAGCTCCACCAGCCTCCGCACCTCCGCAAGAACCTGATTTGATTAATTGATGGTGTTAATTAATTGTTAACGAACTGCAGCAACAACAATTACTAATGAGTTACCTGGTCTCTGGCACTGGTGGTGTTGTACTTGGACCCGGCGTGGCTGGACGTGTACAGTGACAGGAACCCGTGGTGGACCAAGGCGAGCGGGTGGTTGGACGCGGCGGCGCCCAGCACGGGCCCCGCCGGCGCCGGCGTGACGTCGAGGTCGTGCGACCACTCCATGGGCCTGACCGTGCCGCGCCACGCCACCACGATCTCGCGCCGGCCGAGCTCCGCGGCGCCCTCGTCGGTGGCGACGGCGACGTACCCGATGAAGTTGGACTCCCGGGACCACACGTCCCTGAGCGCCGCCAGCGGCAGGAGCAGGAACGCCGCCGGCAGCGGCAGCGCTCGACGTCGCGTAGATGAACTTGGTGACCGTGTAGTGCTTGGCGTTGGCCACGCCGGACTTGGCGAGCAGCTCGTCGGCGCCGTACACGCACGCGCCGCAGTGCGGCGAGCGGCGCTCCGTGTTGAAGCCGTCGTAGGTGGCCTCGGCGAGCTCGCCGCAGCTGATGATGGCGCGGCGGAGGTCCAGGTCAAGAGGGTCCAGCAGGCCGTTCCACGAGTGCGCGCCGTGCAGCTCGCGCCACCGCTTGGCGATGCCGCCTCCTGAAGCAGCAGACGACGCCATGGCCGCTGCCTCCTGCTCTGAAGTTGCTGCTGATTCCTGCTGGCCACGCACCAATGGGAACGGACTAGTAGCTAGCCCAGCGAGCTTGTTCAAGTCCATGTCTGCTTATTAGTGTGTATATTATCACGCACTGATTCACTGGCAATGGCAAGTTGGTGTGCTCGCTTCTGGTGCATTGCATTACCTTCGATCGGTTGTGTATTTATAGAGAGCCGGCCCTCCGCGTTCGTATTTGTGTTTTCACTTTTCACTATATTGAAAATTCAAAATGTGCCCGTGTCTGCATCAAGAAAAGCAAAACTGTAGCGTTCCTTGATACTTGTGCACGCAATTCCGATCACCAGTAGTTCCGATCGACGACTGTGCGTGTCTCACGTGGTAGAGTCCGATCTATAACATCAATAATCGTTCCAAGTAGCTAAATCTGCACAACATCTTGCGTCGCTATCGGCTGAACGTGCAGGCTCATTACCACGTGAATCCGTGATCCACGCCACTGGCAACAACTGTGGGGGCGATGATACTTGCTTGCTCAATAAAATGCGTGCGTGGACTCTCCCGTGGCTGAAATTACTGTGTCAAATATATTACAGTACGCGATCAGTAAAATGCTTCGTTACTACCTACCGTAACCGTAGGTTGCTTAAAGTGAATCGTGGTATATAGTGGTTATTTACTTATCACTCGCCTTGAAAACCATTTTTCCTCTCTTTTATTTTTCATTGAAACCTGCTTCTCCTTACTACTAAATGACAGTCAAAGCTTTCCGACCCTGAAATACCAGCAGAGAGGGCGTGTAACACAAGGTTAAGTGAGTCGTTACTCATAGTATAAAATGTCTTGCTTTGTTAACCGTGCATCCAGAGTCGTCTACTCCCATGAGAGAGGATCATATCCGATCCATACAAACTGCGTGGTGGCTCTGTCGCCCACCACCATACTATGTCTCTCCTCCAAAATGTTTGCTGCCGTTCCAACTATAATATAGTGGTTCACAATCACATATTCACATCATTTTATTGGATAAAAAAATAAAATTGTCTGTAACACACTAAGAAAATATGAATTTATCTCTAACACATCGACAAAGTCGAATTTGTCCATAACACACTACGATTGTGTGATTTCTTGTGCAGGACACATTATAGCCATTTAACAATTGTTTTCATCTTTTTTATCTCCGTACCCATAATACATTAGGACTTAAAACTTAGCATAAATATATATTTTTTGCTTCATCTATCATTAAAAAATAGAGCTAATTTTTTTCCAGATGTTTGTATTGATTGCTAATTGTTTTAATATTTAATTTGTCTAGCAAACCATAAAAATAATAAAATAAAATCTAGCACTATTTTTTATTAATAGATAATAGGGCAATGTATATTTGTGCTAAGTTTCAAGTCCTATTGTACTACGAGTATTGAGATAAAAAAGTTGGCATCAATTGTTAAATAGTCATAATGTGTCTGAGATAAAAATCACAAAATCATAGTGTGTTACAGACAAATACGACTTTGTTGATGTGTTGGATACAAAGCCGTGTGTTACATACAATTTTGCTAAAAAAATGACTGATAAATAGAACAGCTTCTAGCATATGCGAATGAGTCAGCAAGACAAAACATCAAAAGTGCAAGAAAACAAAAGACACTTGCCTTGGGGACAGTGGTGGGGTTAGTTCATCATCACCCATGACTCATACATCAGGCGTGTAACACGCACGCACGGTCCTCCTGCTTCCGTACAAACTACAAGTGCCGCTGCGACTGTCGAGGCTTACGTATTCATTTAAACAGTATAACTGATGTGGTGTCTTTCACTATCGGTCACTGCCTCACTGGCAGGTTCCTAGTTACTATTTCGCTGGATCTTGAGTTATTACTGCTTGTTGCCCTGATGCTGTTTAAACCCAAGTTCAGTAGCCGTTGAGGTCGTGGCAGATTCATAATTCTCTCATGTCGTCTCCGGTGGTCCCGTTCCAATGTGATCCATGTGCAAATACTTGCAGTTGGCAGGGCATTCGCATCCACAGACCGGGCAATCAAGTTACGAGTACTCTCATCACTCATCACTCATCAGTAGAAGCGGTGCAGCAAGTGCTTCTTGAAAAAAGCTGGTAGTTGATCTATTTTGCGTGTTCTTGTTTATGATCAGGGACAGGGAGTTGTGATACACGTTCTCGGGAAGAAACAAAATAGGTAGACTGATGGGACAGGAACAACGACAGTTGTTTCTCCCCCCATCCCCATGGAGCGCGAGAGTTTCTGAACAATTGTAAGAAACGGAGTAGTATATGGTAAGCAGTAAACTTATTATCATCACAAGAAAAGAACAACTGTTTAAGAAGCTAGACTACTCTAGCGTGCTGTTTAAGATGGATAACTTGTCGGGATCATTGGGCAGAGCAGAGACTGATCCAATCTGACTTTCTTGTAGAGTGCTCAAGAATACCAGGCTAAGTTCATCCATCCATTATTTAACGAAATTCCTAAAGGTACTGCGTATTATTTACTTAAGTGTCAGACTCATAATTCTCTCATCTCTTTTCTTTGACGTGAAGACAGTAGGAGAGCCTCCCACTGTTTTCATTATTAAACGAACTAAAAGAAGGTACTCTGATTAGCACAAGCAGTGGATCAAAACGTGCTTCCCGGAGGAGGATAAAATTAGTCTGGTGCATTGAGAAAACCGGCTTCTTAATCTGTTTGCGTGTTCTTGATCATGGAGATTGATACAGATTGTCGAAGAAAAATTAGTTAGACTGATAAGGGAGCAAATAATTAAGGCCAGATTGCTGAAGAGTTCCTGAAGACTGTTATTTAGTATTAAAGAAGGTAAACTGCCCGACTGACTGACCCAGCATTTCTTTCAGACTATGTGCTGCAACTATGAATGGCCACTGTAATACTACTCGTCCATTTACCTTGCATTGTCAAAGCAGGCGTGCATGCTCCTGACTGGGATGCAGTGTGTGCTGTATCATTTTGTTTTGCTAACTTGTCGGGATCGTGTGGGAAAAGAAGAGACTGAATCACATTCTTGATATCCTGTTGTAGAGTGCTCAAGAATGTGAGTCCTCTTGATATCCTGTTGTAGAGTGCTAAAAAATGTGAGTCCTCTTGATATCCAGGCAGAGAAGAATGCAGAGTTGATCCATCCATTATCTGACGAAATTCCTAAAAGTGCAGCATACTATTTGCTTAAGCGCATGAATAAATTTATTGATACTCCCGTGAACAAAGATAGCAGGTGACATTTCTGGTGACATCTGAAAACATGGAAGACCAGATTCGAAGAAGAATTTGCAACTTTGGTCAACGATGTTGATGGCTATGGGGTATTTACCTGTTGAATGTTCTTTCCTTTCTCACACGGAGAACAACTGTACGATTCACTGTAAAGTACTACTGTGATTTATATAACTATAGACAATCAGTTTGTTTTTTTTCAAAACTGTTGTGAAGCTCTAGAGTTTGTTTCATAATAGTACTAAGTTACGGAAGGAAACTGAATTCTTCAAATGGAGATCCACGGAACAATAATCTTAAGAATTATAAACTTCACAGGCAGTAACCGGAAGCTGAATTTTCTGGTCCAGCACTTCAATTGCCTCTTATTAGATTACAAATACAACATCAAGCACGCACATCTGAAAAAAAGGCTGATTTCATTCAAGCAGCATAGCAGAGATCGCTGGCCACATAGACGACACGGACAGCTTCAAAGGAAATCAGCAGTTTTCACCTGCAGTGACAGTATGCGTTAAGGACATGGGATTCATAACACTAGAAGATTGTAACAACATCTACACTCTATGGAATCAAATATCTTAAAGAAAAAAGGGATCACGAATGGAATGAACAAGTGACCAGTGTCAAACAGTAAATGCAGATAATGATAAATAAGGCTTTTAGCAGCGATAAACATCGGGGGATCATTCCAGGTTTAACAGCTAGAAGGAGAAACCAAACTCCTTGAGATTTGATAATTTTGACAACTTCAAGCAAAAGGTTTGGTATTGAAATGGCTAAGCTTATCTACATGAACAGAAACTTCTGCTAAGCAAACTTTTAATACAAAGGCCCATGATTCAACATGCTATGAGTGAGATATATGACAAACACATGACATGAGCAATGGCTTTGATCCTCTGTGTCCTCAAGGATCAATAGTCACCTAACGCCACTGATCATGATATATTAGCAGTAATTGTAGCAGCATTTACCCACAAGCTGCTTGCTGTCTTGCTGAAAGAGAACGAATCATATCGTTTGCCTGATAGAACTAATCCATCCCAATGCCGAAGTTAACCTTTTATGCCGTACCCAGTGCTGAGAGCTCCCACACTGTGTGGGGTCTAGGGAAGGGTATCAGCTGCAGGCCTTACCCCCGCCTGTGCAATGCGGGGAGAGTGCGGCTCGAACCCGGGCCCAATGCTGAAGTTAACCTTTTCAAGACCAAAAATGGTTTGCATGCCAAATTCTAGCAAATATGAACAGTTCAGAAAAAAGTCTATTAAATATGTCCAAAGAAATTGTGGGACGCCAATATGCCAAACTAAATACAAATTTGCTAATGAGGAACAAACTCCCTTGCGGTCATGAAAAGTGAGATTGAAGACAATATCAAAATATATATTGAGGGCAGGACAACAACTCTCGACAAAATAGGCCCTGCCATCAAGAGGCTCATTGAATAGGCTTTAGTGTGCAATATTTGGTTAGGCATTAAAAAGTGCCCTGGCCATCAGAAGGAGGGCTAAGTAAACTAAGTCTCTCACATGACAGAAATGACATTATTGCCTTCAGGCTCCAGCAAATCTAAAGACTGACAAAGGTGCTGTGCAACATTTGGTCACATATCACATTAACATTGTTAAGAGACAAGTGGTGTGGCCAGTATAAGGACATCTAGAAATCAAGTCCATCACATGACAAAAATCCTAAGCACCGGCGTTGTTACCATCAGGAAATCTGATATGACTGATGGGGTCCTTTTCTGCAGCAGCCCAACAGCTGGACAAACAGCCTAACTAATGGATTTCTGTAGTGCACTATAATTTATTAGGATGAAAATAGAGCCTGCAAGGAGTAACTAATGGATTCATGTAGTATTTTTCTAATTTATTAGAATGAAAACAGATACCCCAAGGAATAAATTGGCAGAAAATCTAGGTTTTGGCATCTTAAAGAAGGGTCACAAGTTTGATAATTGACCACTAATTTAGAGACTGCACAATACTAGGACAACTATTGCAACAAAGAACATAGCAAACATAAGTCAACATCCAAATAGATATTAAAATCAAATTACAATGGTACAGGGCCCTATTGACAGAATATACCTATGAATCGCATGGAAGAATTCCAAAACCCCTCTTATTGAGCTAACTTATTCAGAAGAGCCGAATAAAAATAAAGAGTGTTCTTTTAATTTGCATAGTGAAGGCAGGGCTTTACCTACTCCAACTTGCTGGGGATTAAAGGCTTTGTGGTTGTTGTTGTAGTGATGGCAGGGCTACAACATTGACAATTGACACTAACACAGAAACCACCAAATGTCAAGACGTTTGTTGCCAAGAACATAACAATAGCATAATATAAAAAAAACAGTTATTAGGAACACAAAATAGCAGAGGACACTACTAATTGAAATTGACTATAATTGGCACAAAAGTTCTTTCCCAGTCTCTTACTGAGCTAACATGCTAAGATTTTATTTTCTGTTTTTGCATGACAGAGTTTCCCTTGGAATTTCATTACTTGTAATCAACGAAATTACAAGAGTCTTTAGGTGTTTTAGCAAAGACAGGGGAAAAAAGGTATAACTAAGATGTTCATGATGTAAAGGACTATCTGCTAGGCAACTCCCAACACTTGCTATTACAAGACAAACATGTTTCACATTCCACTTCCTCTTAGTTCTTCTATCAGTCTGCCGATTTCGCTCATCATTTCATCTGCAGGATCCTATGATTTTCAAGTGTTAGCATTTTGATTCGACACATCGTGAGTAAGACGGCGCATGCTACAATTCGACAGATGACGGAGGCAATTCATCCCGCAGTTCCCTAAACGAAGGCGCAGGCAGAAACGACACCAGATCTAGGTAGGTGACGAAGACGGATGATGGTTGGAGCAACGGGGAAGGGGGCGAGAGGTCACCTGGGGCGGTGGTGGGGCGTGTCAGTGCCTCTTGTGCTCCTGGACGAACTTGGAGTTCTTGAGGTCCTCCTCGGTGAAGTTGGCCGTCATCTTGACGATGAGGTAGCCGGTGACGGCGAAGCCCGTGAGGAAGGGCCAGTTGCGGCTCCACTCGCGGCGGAAGAATACCGGCCACGGGTCGAACGTCCTCATCTCCTCCGGCGCGGATCGGTGGTGCTGCTCGCGATCCCCTCCGCCTGGGTTCGTCGCGGATGGAAGACAGAATGCGTGGCCAGGCCGTGTGGGCTAGGAAGTACATCACAGGCCTCATGTTTCGGGCTGGGAAAAGTTAGCCCAAAATGAAATCTACAAGCCCATCTAGCTTCTGCAGCCGAGGCCCAAACAAAAACGCTGTCAGGCCTGAATTTTGATTTGCCAGCCAATTGAAGAGCATTGTCTCAAAAAAAAAAAAAACCGATTGAAGACGAAGAGCAACTTTTGTTTTTTGAACTAACACAGTAGCTTTACTGATCCCATTGCCGCACCCGCACAATATGAATAGACAAATGTGTTGGTGAAGGCACAAGCTCCGTCTACATAATATAGTGAGTGATACCCAGATCCTTGACAGATTTAATTTGTCACAAGTTTCATAAAACGACAATATTGCTCGAAAATGACTTGGACGGCAGATCGAGATGGGGCGGTCGCGCATCGCTCGCAGTCGCATCAGACAACGATGGCTGGGTGCCTCGTTGCTAGTCGCTGCTACTGGCCTACTAGTAGCTATAGTCCAACACTTGACGATGAATCTCTCGAGTTTTTTTTTCTTACCTGAAAGAAACAAACTAAAGGAGAGGAAAAGAATACGTATGATGTATGTCCAGCCATCAGAAATAAAGAAAGATACTGGAAGTAGACAGGGTGGTATATGGTACCAGCTGCAGTAACTTTCAGTTGGATACCGCGGTGGATATGCTCGAAAAGGACTCGTGGGACGACCAAGAACTCGCGCGTACGGAAACGGAGGAGGAGCTCCGCCTCTCTCCTATCCTGTCGTCGCAGAAGAAGACAGCGCCATTCACTGGTCGCCGACTCCCGTCTAACGTGCAGCGGAATCGCCGACTCCGGCCGGATCGACGAAGCAGAGCAAGCCACTGGCCGGCAGCGGCGCTTGCCGCTTCCAAGAGCTAGCTATGTATTTCAAACCAAATTATCAACGACAATGAGCCACAGCCACGACCTCTACGAGTTCATCATAGTTTGCCCATCCTTTTCCTAAGACTTCTCAATTCAAAAAATAAATATTAATCAATTAATTAAAAATTAAATATAAAATGGTGGGAGTGCTATTACCATCCTTTCAATCAGAGACTCGCAATATTATCAAAGAGTTGGTTTTGCTGGCATGAAAGAAAGGAACGAAGCCAAGCGATGCTCTCGGATTATTTAACCAGTATAGTCTCTCTCGTATAAGTATTACAGTATACTACTCTGTACAGTACGTGCGACCAAGCTAGGTATACACCACGTGGTGCGCTGTGTTCGATGGTTCGATGAAGCGGCAGATGCTGGTCCCAATCGTTCGATCGGCGTCACTCAACGAGATAAAAAGCACCGAGCGAGATCGATGCTCTCGGATTATTTTAACCTCTAGCTTTATACTAGTCTGTCTCATATAGCAGTACTACACTACTCCACCAAAAGCTAGCTACACCACGTGGTGCGCTGTATTCGACGGTTCGTATTGGACGGCCAGAAGAGTATTATTGTTACCTTATTAATTCGCCTACCACACGCACCGAGAAGACGAACGGTGTCTACTGATCCTATATTGATTCAGCAGCTAGGTAGAGGTAACATGTCTGGGGTGTGGACAACAACACTGAAAAGATGGAAGCTTATTCAACAACGTGACAAGAACATGGAGAGGTAGCAATTGGACTTGACGGCATTTACAATGAGCAAATGAGGGGAAGATTTTTTGGCCAACAAAAAGAAACGTTTCTAGATCAAAAGGAGGCAGAGATCGAAAGGCGTCGTCGGTCAGTGAAGTGCTACTTGATCCCATCTCGCGCCACAACGTGTGGCTGCGGGACTGTAGCCAGCGCACCATGTAGATGTAGCACCGGTCCGGGAGCTCACCAGGTGAGACACCACACCACACATGCTTTGATAGCACCAGGGCAGGAACAAAAGCTACATCCACCTACCTGTGTCAACCTCTCCTCAAGCTTTGTTGCTTTTCATTTGTGTCCTCTATGCTGCCAAGTAGTTATATAGATCTTTTCTTCTCACATCATCCCAAGTGTTATATAGATGGTGTTAATTATACAGTGATTTTTTTCATGAACTATTGTTAAATGTCAAGCTTCTTTTTAGTATAATACTTCATCTATTCTAAATTATCTGTCATCCTGATCTTTTATCGGGTTTATCGAACATTCACCGAACCTTATGTCTAGGTTCACCGAACATTTCATAAAACCGAACAACCTGTATATCCGGGATCACCGAACATTTCATGAACCTAGACACAAAAATATACACACTCTCAGGATAACAAATAAATTGGTATGGAGATAGTACTTATATAAGTGAAATGTGGTGAATGTCACCGAAATATTAAACGCCAATGGAACAATGATCGAGCCACAAATGTTAATTTTTTAGTACCTTTTGTGCACATTTTCTAAACATGTCCTTATCCCGTGTACCATTACAAATTCCATGGAAAGTCATCAAGAGTTTGAAACCCAACCATCATTTTGAACTTGAAGGAGGAGGACAGCACAACAAAAATGAAACCGGGACAGCTTCTATTAACCGCCATTGCAGCAGGAGCAGTACACCTAGCCGTAGCAGAGTTGGTTTCGTTCGTTCCCATCGGCGGGAGGCGAGACCCGAAACAGAACACACGCGTACTAGTTAAAACCGCCTTCACGATCGGACAATGACAGGTGGGCCCCCGCGCCCGCTTCTTGCTCGTGCGCGGCCGACCCAGCGCTGACTCAGCCTGCCCGCGATCCACAGGTATGAAACGGAACGCCTCTCCCCACCACCACCACCACCCATCGTTGTATTCAACAATTCCGCTGTCCGCAGCCCGCACTGCACCAAATCGCCCCGCAAAATCCAATTTTTAAGAGGGAAAACGGGGGATTAAGTTGTGAGAGGGGAGGGACGGAGCGGGGAAGGATCCGGAATCTCGCGGCCCCGGTGATGCCGGTGGCGCCCGCGGCACGAGGAGGAGGAGCGGGGATGGTGCTCGGCGGCGGCGCGGCCGCTGCGGCGGCGACGGCGGCGGGCGGGTCGGACGACGCCGTCGTCATGCAGCTAGCGGCCGCCGAGGGGAGGAGTCCGTCATCACCGTCAACTGCCCCGACGAGGCCGGCCTCGGCTGCGACCTCTGCCGCACCATCCTCGAGTTCGGCCTCCGCATCACTCGCGGCGGTATGACCCCAGCAGCCTCTCCGCTCTCCACGCCTCGTCTGCTGCAAGAAACTTTGATTCAG
Organism: Chloris gayana; assembly: GCA_031894775.1. Classification (NCBI taxonomy): domain Eukaryota; kingdom Viridiplantae; phylum Streptophyta; class Magnoliopsida; order Poales; family Poaceae; genus Chloris; species Chloris gayana. The sequence goes on along the minus strand of JAUNZO010004686.1, from coordinate 104,008 downwards.
CTATGCTGCTTGCTATCGTCCTTAGTTATGCGGATTGCTGCGTACGTACTCTTTTGATTTTTATTTAGGAAGTCGAAATTACTCTTTTTTCTCCAATCGGTTGCCTTCCTGCGAGTGAGAATTAGGCTGCCAAACTATTTTTTTATGGCATGGCTTGAAAGATTTCATTTTGTGTTCTTGTGCTCGTCTCCTGAATGATGATTTGGGCGTCCAGCTCACTGCTTTGCCTTTCAATTCTATAGTGGCTATCTGTCGGACGGCTCCTTTCGTTTGCGGAAAGGCTAGGATTTTCTTTTCTAATACCAAGTTGGCACTTAGTATCTTGCTACAGTTCATGTCGTTGTTAATCATTAGTGCTAGTACTAATAGCAGTATCTATCGTGAATGTACTGGCCGACAAACTCATTGCAACTTGGCAACGGCTTACTCCTTCACCACGAAGAGACAAATACTTAGCTGACGTGATTCATAATTTTTCGTAGTGTTACCGTTTGTACACCATAATTTTGTCTAAAATTCAAGTATGTTTCTCGCAGACGTGTCCACTGACGGTCACTGGTGCTTCGTGGTCTTCTGGGTCCTGCCCCGCTCGACGTCCATCAAAATCCGATGGGCGAGCCTCAAGAACCGGCTCATGGCGATGTGCCCTTCCGCATATTCCATGCCTTTTTACCCAGATATCAGCCAACCAGGCCCCTTACAGTATTACCTCCTCAAGCTCTTGTCACCCGACCGGAAAGGAATGTTGCATGGTACGGGCATCTCTTCAGGCCTAAGTGCTAAATGATTGTGAAATTAAAGTTGTACTGATTGTGCCATATGGTTTGCAGATGTGACGCATATTCTATCGGACCTGGAGCTTATAATACACAGAGTTAAGGTGTGCACCACTCCAGATGGAAAAGTTGTTGACCTCTTCTTTATCACCGATGGCATGTAAGTCACCATATTAACAGATCAAGATTTGTTTCTTGTTTGCATGAGGCATTAGATTCTGTTGAAGAGCTCTGCAAATCTCAAATGGCTTAGATTAGTTGCATCACACAATAATTCTAAAATATGACCGTTTGCATTTCCATCTGCAGGGAATTGTTGCACACCAAGGAAAGGCAAGAAGAGACTTGCTCGACTCTTATCGTCGCCTTGGGTTCTTCCATAAGCTGTGAGATTCTGTCGGCAGAAGGGTTCCAGCAAGGATTCTCTTCTCTTCCTCCAAAAATTGCTGAGGAACTGTTCAGGGAGGAACTGGCTGATAGTGAAATCTACTCAAGTTCACTCTCTGCAGAATTGAAAAGGATGCAGACGGCTACTATCAACTTTGACAATTCTTTGAGCCCAGCACACACGCTACTACAGATTATTTGTGCTGATCAGAAGGGGCTTATTTATGACATTTTGAGAACACTAAAGGACTGCAACATTCAGGTACCTGGAGATCTATATGCATGGATTGTAACTACTGTTGACATTGCATTTTTGTAGTCGTAAAAATATTGCCCTTCAAAGATCAAAATGTTTTGCGAAAATATAGGAAGAAGGAAAAACTACTAGCGGGCTTATGACTGTGTTTACATGCTTGCATCATTGCACTTATTATGTTTTTCATATAATTCATGTAAATCATCTTACGCCATCTTCCCTACTCTGTTAGGTATTTTATGGGAGGTTCAGGTCAGATAAGAAAGGGTCGGTCAACAAAGGCTTACGAGAGGTTGATCTTTTTGTGAAGCAAGTAGATGGAAAGAAGGTTATTGATCCTGAGAAACAGGATGTTTTGCGTTCACGACTGAGGTCTGAGATGCTCCATCCTCTTAGAGTGATGATTGTCAATCGGGGACCTGATATGGAACTCCTTGTCGCCAACCCTGTTGAGCTATGTGGGAAGGGACGACCACGTGTATTCTATGATGCTACTCTTGCTCTGAAAGCACTTGGAATATGCATTTTCTCTGTAAGTTTTTTTTCAAAAGACTTTTTCAAAAGACTTAATTGGAGACAGTAGGAAGCCAGTTCACTTTGAATAAGTATTTACTCTTTTGTTCTTCATTGCAGGCTGAAATCGGAAGGCAGGCAGCATCGGAACGACAATGGGAGGTCTACAGATTCCTCCTGAATGACAGCAAAGAGTTCCCGTTAGCAAACAGCCTAACTAATAGGAACCGAATTGTTGATAGGGTAAGGAAAACGCTGATGGGATGTTACAACTAAGCCTCTGTTTGTGACTCCAAGAATCCAAAGATTGAAGGCAGCTACTACTATCAGCTCCAATGTATCCAGTAAACCGTGTACCAAGAGCTCAGATAATGGCCACTCCAGACTCCTGAGCTGGCAAAATCAGTAGTAAAGTTGCTGGCCAAACTGGTACCTCCATCACCCATTGTCACTACTCGCAGTTGCGAGCTTATGTTTGTGAATTCATCAATGATTTGAGTATATGACAAAGATAAATGGCGATGGGAAGTGCCGAAGCTTCATCCAGGCACCCACAATTGTACTTGTGAAATATCAGAACTGTCACTGTATGTGCCTGTAACAAATCAACGCAAGTTTGATGTTTTTGGAGCTAGTTCTCGTGAGGAGGCCTGACCAACATTGTGACAAGGCAGCTGGGAATGGAGGAACCATAGAGTTTTGCGCCACAATTTTCCTGCCTTGATCTATTGTCCACATGTTGAGAAAGAAAAGAAGGAAAAGAGCATATTTGGTGGGAGGTGCAAATCGTAAACCGCAATAATTGAGCTTTGTTTGGTTCAGGGGGTTGCTGGATGCTGACACATACATCAGCCTGTTTGTTGTAAATTATGTGTGGAAATGTGGTTGTGTTTCTTACATCTCCTTCACCTACCCTGTTTTCCTGCCTCCTTTCTTCCTACCTTCGTACCATGTGTATGATCGTTACTACTTTATTATGAAGAGAAGTATGCTTATGGAGGGCCTGTACTTTGTTGGTAAAGGATGCACATGATGTTCTGGAAAAGTATATGTGGATATTAAATTGGATTATGCAGACAAGAGATGCTGAATGTTCTGGTGAGTCGATCAATAATGTTGCATAATTGGCTTGGATCGTCATTCAGTGTATCCTGTCCCAGAGGTTTTCCATTCTCCACGTCCCATTGTCCTTTTTTTGTTTCGTTCATGTAGGATACTTGCACGTGGGTCCATATGCCAGTGTGCATCCTCTCATAATCGAAACAACAGCGCTCATTGTTTCTTGTCTTCAATGATATGGACCTGCCATGATTGTGCCTAACATACTACAGTACTGGTTCCATGACAAAGAAACAAAACACCCGATAAGTTCAGTTTGCAGAACACAAACATCAGGCATCAAGAACACCTACTGTAGTAGATAACAACACGGGTAAACTAACTTATTGCACGATAAATTTGAGCGGCAGAGAGGAGGGATTGTATTCAGAGTTTTCAGAGAGAAGTAGGGGACAGCGACTTGTGCGGCTGATGGTTTCGGGATGGCGACGCCTGAGCCGCTGAATTGAGCGGTTCCGTCATCGGTCGACGCTTTCCCGGATTACAAAGAACAGAGACGGACGCCACTTGCCCAACTTGCCGTCTGCTGCATCTGCTTGTTTTCCGGCCTGCAGTTGATCGGCGCAGCCAGGTGCCCAAGACTAAGGCCCTGTTTGGATCTACCTCCTAAACTTTAACTACTTTTTCTCCAAACATGACCTCTTAAACTTTAACCAAGTCACCTCCTAAACTTTAGACCACTAGTCACCTCAACCTTGCTAAGGCCCTGTTTGGATCCACCTCCTAAACATTAGTTGATTAAAGTTTAGCTACATTTTCTCTAAATATGACCTCCTAAACTTTAGCCAAGTCACCTTCTAAACTTTAGACCATTAGTCATCTCAACCTTGCTAAACTCTCCTAAACTTTGGATAAAGGCAATAAAGTCAAAAGTACCCTCATCACATGTTAGTGATAGAAAAAGTAAAGATGGAGAAACATTTATTGAGGGTTACATATGTCCACTTTTTGTTTAGTCATGAACTTTAGTCATGTATCCAAACATGCATCTCCTAAACTTTAGTTAGGTTAAACTTTAGTTGGCTAAACTTTAGCCAACTAGATGATCCAAACACCCCTACACTCTCCTAAACTTTGGATAAAAGCAAATAAAGTCAAAAGTACTCCTCACCACATGTTAGGGATAGAAAAAGTAAAGGTGGAGAAACATATATTGAGAGTTAGATATGTCCACTTTTTGTTTAGTCATGGACTTTAGTTATGGATCCAAACATGCATCTCCTAAACTTTAGTTGGCTAAACTTTAGGTGACTAAATTTTAATTGACTAAACTTTGACCAACTAGAGGATCCAAACACCCCCTAATTGAGGTGGTGGACCTGCAGTCACAATTGTGAGCATGCATAATGTGTCAAATAGTTTATGGACTCCTGGAAAATTATGGTTTCGTCGAAATAAAAGAGCTAAGTTTTTTAAAAAAAATGTAGTATAAGGCAATGATAGGCCTTGAACAAGATCAGATAGCATCTCCACGGTGGCTTTGACCGCCGAGATGAATGATGCACAGGTTTGTCTTGGCTTGTACTACTACACAGCACCCATGCCAGCGGCGCTTCATCGCTCGGATGCATGCGCGTCACATGACATGCTGCATTTGATCTGCAGTTGTTGATCTGTATGCTCCATCATTTTCTTTTTTTTTTCTGGTCAGGATGCAGGTCAGAAGCTGGAGAGCAACATGTTACCATGCTGTGTTTATTCTACTCCGCAGCGTGCACAGTTGATTGCACTGCATGCTAGTAGACCATTGTTACAGGTTATATATTGCAATGCACGCTTCTGTTCATCCTGGGAAAAATAACTTTTTTTAGGTTAGGGAAAAAGTAACTATGTTAGTACTGCATCCCCGCTAGTGACGATGAAAATATATTAAGAGCCCAATTGCCTTCCTTGATTTAGCAAAGGCTAGCCCAACTAGAACTGTCCCTCGGGCCGAAGACGATGTCCACTAACAGTTGTGCTGATGACATTGTTTGCAAAAAAAAGTTGGGCTGATGACATTGATATACTTTGCAGGGATCAGAAGAAATGAACAATTCATCCCCAAATTTCCGAAAGTTTGAGACATACACGGCACGAACTTGCCATGCCTCGCGCAGGTGCTGAAAAAGGTAGTACTAGGTATACTATAGCAGAGTTCCGGTTTGGACTCCGGTTCGTCTCGTTGTTGTACTCGATCGTACAAAGCCATGGACATGGACGCCAATAAATGAAATGTGATCAAAGGGCACTTTGGTCTTCTGGAAACAGAAACCGATCGAAGAGATCGGTTCATGGCGGCGGGCAACAGTGGGAGGGACGACTCTTACGCCATGGAGATGACGAGGGGATCTGAAGAAGACGAGGAGCGTTTGTTCTTGGGGCATTTCTTCTTGGGCGAGGCGGAGGCGGAGGCGGAGGATCATGTGGTGAGGAGGAGAGGCGGGTGAGGCGAGAGCAGCAGGAGGCGGCGTACAGGACGGCCCTGCACGAGAAGAAGGCGCGGCAGGACGAGCTCCGGAAGCTGTTCATGGCGCACCCCACCCGGCTCCCCCTCCGCCGCAATCCCCACCAACCCATAAGACGATACACGGCGATGAACAAGGAGAAGCAGAAAGAGGAGGAGTGCGTGGACCTGGAGCCCTTCTTCCGAAAACTCATTCTGGCATGTGCATGTTCAACATGCATTATCCCTACCGTTCAGTAATCCAACTGATGTTCGACACGTGTCCTGCTTACTTAGTATTCTCATCGTATTCCTAGAGTATATGTTGCGATGTGAGGACCACACACAACATGCAAACAACTTTGACAGTGCACTCAGACCTTCAGACCTGCTCCCAGCTCACATGCGTCTATCTCTCTCATGCCCATACCCTTTCTCTCGTGTACATACCCCCTCTCTCTCCTGTCAACACTATCAAAAGTTTTTTGTAATTGCAAGTGATTAGTCACAAGATGGTACTGAACTATTGATTGATCTTAATTCAACTTAATTTTTCACTCCCCATATTCTTGCCACCGTATTTACTATTCAAATAGATAACTTTTGAGTAATTTATATCACTCTCATCTTTCTTATTTCTATGGACTACTTTTGACTCAAAACACTATGAACCTACTCCCTCCATCCTAAAAAGCTTGATGCTTTTGACTTCTGAGCATCACATTTGATTGTTCGTCTTATTAAAAAAATTAAAAAAAATTGTAAATATTATTTATTATCTTATAACTTATTTAATCAGTGAAGATAATTTTATCATGATATATTTATTTTAATATTTACATGATATATTTATTTTAATTATAGACAACCCACTTATATGGAATGCTTTTGGCTTCAACATTGTAGTTGTCCTAACATCTTGATTTGCAACATTATGGTCCATGTAACTTGTACTCCTTTTCTCCAACATTCATCAAAATAAAGAATTCGATGCATTCATCAAAATCACAGCACCAAGCTTCTATCCAACTCTCTCTCTCTCTCTCTCTCTCTCTCTCTCACACACACACACACACACACACAGTGGGGAGCACGAGAGAAATATTGGACCGACTCGGGAATCAAATGATGTTTCATCATATTATTTGCGAAGAAAGAGATGTCATTTCATTAGTAGAAAATGCGCTAGCAATGGATCCCAAATTACCATATGCTATGGTAGAGAGCTGAATACCGAGTCCACTCAGCTATGATAGAGTTGTATATAGTCCAGTCAGCTTGTATAAATCAAACGAGTAGGCTTCATGCTTACTACTAGTAGTCCATCTATATTGACTTTTCATAGTAGTCCACTGTAACTTTTCATATGGAACAAAAAACACAGAGGGCATTTCTTAGTATCTGAACCAATAACAGTTGCAGATCTATCGTCATTTCAGATAACAAGTTGAAAAAATAATTATATATAATTTATAATTCCGTCCCAACATTTGGACCGCCAATATTCTGCATCATATAAGGAACATCAGAAAGCTTAAAATTCAAATCAATGTTCATGTAAATAATATTCTAATATGAAACAGTTGTATATTGAACTTGATTTAAACTACTATATTTGAGACTACAACTATTGGTCGCCAAATATTGCCCCCTTCCGAACCTTAATCTTTATTAGCACAATTAAAATAATGGTAATACAAATATCTAGCATCAAGTTAGTTATTACCTGATACTTACTCAAAGAACATCTTTATGGAAAATATGTGGATGTAATATAGATAAGTTATTTTATCATCATATCATATAATGAAGCATAAGAATGAGCAATAGAGTAGTACATATAGTTCATTTCTCTTGTATAAATTAAACTTACCCTTCATTTACTAGCCTCTTGTATATATAAAAACAGAGCCATCCATAAAATGCCTGAATTAGTTGTTCTATCCCGAAGTGAATTCATCTAATGCAACTTGAAACTCAATTGACCTAACCTAAAAAAAAACTCAATTGACCTCTCTGTCACACACTATCTCAGAAAGAACAACATAGTTTCCTAAAAAAAAAGAATTCAAAAGTAGACAATTGGCTAAAGTAAAAGATGCAAGAGTAGTAAAGAATACAAAAAGGAAATAATATGTCTTTTGTATATATCAAAAACAAACCTTCGTGGTGCACATTGCCTGCTTAATAACTAACGTGTTGCGATCTAGATTGTGTTGCATGAAATTTATACCCATTACTTGGACGACACTAATATATACTTATGCAGATCTGGAATTTTACATCTACATCATCGCCAGTCTAAGTTATATATACGGTCTAAAGAAACAACACGTTTTCCTTAAAGAAGTAACATAAATGAGAAGTGAGTCAACTACTCCTATAGAACGATGCAAAGTAGCAGACTGCAATAGGTTTGTATTAATCAATTGAAGGAAGCAAGAACAATATTATAGGAACGTTGATGCATCAGGTAGAGCAAGCAGCCAACAACTCATCAATGGATGACAAGATGAACACCACCCTCGACTAACAAAAATGATACACAAGAACGTAGGGACGAAGGATTGAAGGACAAAGCAGAGTCATCCATTGCGGTGAGGAAGGAGAGGTGTCTGATGCCGTACACAATCGACGGATGTGTTTTGGGGAAAGATCCATCCAGACAACTCACTGACTAACTCCTCCATCGGATTAGTGAGTGGAAACAAAACAAAACATGGAGAAATGGTCAAATATACAACAATGCTTTATATATTTTCTACACAAAAGGGGAGGGACAAATCACATGGATGCAACAGGACAATCCATCTCAAATACGGAGACAATCAATCAGAATTGCCAAAGTAAAAATAGCGCCATCAATAGTATTAGCAGAGAGAGAGAGAGAGAGAGAGATCAGGGAACAAGACAGAATCGAGCTGCTAATTCGAAATGTATTAAGAGAACAGCGTGGGGATCCAAAGTAAATCACAACTAAGCAGAGAGATGTGAGCAGAATAATGCATAAATCGAGTTGTTACTTGGATTTCTGGAGGAGCTCCGTTCAGCTGATGTGAGCAGAAGAGAGAGAGTGAGAGGCTAGCGTGAGCTCAACTGAGCAGAGAGAGAGAGGACTTGGACAACATGTGAAGGGTGAAGTCAGGGCAATAAAATGATAAAGAAGGGGGAAGGAAAGATGGTGTCAGGAGTACAGAGGAGAGAGATGATGTATTTGAACCGTATCTCTCATGTATATGAACAAACAAAAGAATCTCTTCTGACATAAATTGTGGATCCCAAAGCTGCTGCAAACCAACCAACGATGAGGATAATGCATGCTCAACATGTAGAGGTGGAAATTTCGGGTTGGCCCTTCTTCTTCGACGAGGCCGCGGCGGTGGCTGAGCACGCCGCGGCGGCGCGCAAGAGGAAGGAGAAGAAGCAGAAGTTGGAGGAGCAGGAGATGCTCCGTCGGAGGTGGAAGTTCCATGCGTCCGTCCTCGATTCCATCCGCGACTACGATCACAAGTGCAACCGATCCTACCTCCGCCGATTCCACTTGGTCGACCTCAGCACTTTTGATCTTGACGAGGAATGTAAGTCGTCATCCTCTGTCTCGGCTATCATCCTCTTATTTCCTCAGCTGCAGAACGCATCCTTTTGTTTTTTTTTTTTAAAAAAAAGCCTAAGCCCAGCCCCAAATTATATTAAGAGGCATCAACGTTCTTACATGAAAGTTCCGTTTCGCTCTTACATCATCATGTCTCTAACCTGAAACAACCTCAGACGATACCGATTCAGGTGCATGAAACCCACACTAGAACTCATTACATTTGATATGCAACCATTTTTTTCATGAACACACCTGGGTGCGTGTTTCATTAAGAGGAGAAGAAAACAGCGACCACAGACGGGAGAGCTAACCCTCCCTTCAAGAGGTTATCAACAGTCATTAGTCTATTATGTGCTGACAGCCACAAAAACATTTGAATCTTAGGGGGTACTTCAACCTTCCAAACTGCAGGCACAAAAACAGGTATCACACCTCTAAAATTAATGATAGCATAAAACGAACTGGATGAATATTGTCATATTGCCAAACTATAGCATCCAAGTCATCATTCAGACTGATAATGTTAGCTACTTCTACCAGTTCCTGCCATCTTTGTGTCATGGACTCTGAGAAAGTTCTTCTAAAGGAAATCCTAATTTCACCTTGTACAATTAACTGAGCTATAGATTTACATTTCTCATTAGCAATACTATACAGGTCCCAAAACTGCACAGCTAAAGGCGCAGTGTCAAACCATGCATCTTCCCAAAACCTCACTCTTTCACCATTTCCAACAACCCATCTATAGCCAAACTTGACTGCCTTGGCAGCCCAAAGTACCCCTTTCCAGAAAGGTGACCCTGTTCTATCCAGGGCATCAAATATATTTACTGCATTTCTCAAATACTTGTTCTGAATTAAAACCTGCCAACTTTCATTTCACTTGACATGAGCCTTTTAATGCAACTCCCTAGTATTAAACATAAATTCAAATCTTTGAGATTGGGGACCGACAGTCCCCCATACTCCTTTTTCATGGACACTAAATTCGAATTAGCCAAGTGCATTTTACTATGGCCCTCATAATTATCCCACAGGCAATGAGCCATATGTGAGTTGATAAGGTCTAGTGTCCAAGTAGGAAATTTAAAAAACGATAACAAGTAAATGGGAATGCTTGCCAAACATGTTTTAACTAAGATCAACCTCCCCATGTGAGAGAGAAGCCTCTCCATCCTGCAATTCGTTTAATGATCTTATCTATTAGAGGTTGCAAGTCAATCCTACTAAGCTTTTCATAATGTAGAGGTATCCCTAAATACTACCTCCGTCCAATAATGTAAGTATTTATTGACTTTCAACTCAGATGTTTGACTATTCATCTTATTTAAAATATTTACACAAAAACAAAAGTTACTAATTGATACTTAAAATATAGCCAATAATAAGACAAATTATAAATAAATTAATAATATTTTAAAAAAATTAAATAAGACGAGTGGTCAAAGCTGATACTGAAAGTCAAGAAATGCTTACATTTACGGACAGAGGTAGTACTTGATAGGGAAAGACCCAACAGCGTTTTCTAAAAGAAAAAAGACCCAACAGGACACCCAAAAATACCTGCCACATTGTTAATTTCCTCATCATCCAAGTTGATTGGAATAATTTCGCTCTTATGGGTAATTAAACCTCATACCCGACATCAATTCAAAGGTGGTCATTATCCATTTGAGATTTTCATTTTGATCCACATCATTTCTCAAAAACAAGATTGTATCATCCGCATATTGGAGGCTAATCACACCTTGCGGAATTACATCCATAGCTAATCCTTGGATTAGGTTGGCCTCAGCTGCCTAGCGCATCATTTTAGTGAACACGTCAACAGTCAAATTAAAAGGGTTGGCGGCAGGGGGTCTCCCTGCCTAACCCCTTTCCCAATAAGGAAAGACTCACTCTCTACATTATTTATGGAGATGCCCACAGAACCTCCGGTCAATATAAGTTCAATCCATTTCACCCATTTTGGCCGAAAACCCCTTTTTTCCATAATTTCGAGCAAGAACGACCAGCTGGCCTTGTCATAGGCCTTTTCGTAATCCAGTTTTAAGACGCACCCCTTCTGGTTACTCTTATGAACACTATGAATAACTTTGTGTGCAGTGACCACTCTCTAAAATATACTGCCCTTTAATAAAAGTTTTCTGGTTGCTTTCAATTAATCTATCAATAATCCTTGCTAATCTATTATTCAAGACCTTGGTAAAAATTTTATAGCTGCAGTTGAGCCGACTAATGGGGCGAAACTTGCTCATCTGCTTCGCATTACTCTCTTTGGGGAGCAGAGTTAATAAAGCAAAATTAATTCTAAAAATATTCATCTTACCATCATGAAAATCAATAAACATATTCATCATATCTACTTTTATCACCTCCGAAAATACTTGATAGAATTTAAATGAGAACCCATCTGGTCCTGGTGCCCCATCCGAGTAACTTTCGAATACCGCCGACTTTACCTCCACTTCAGTGAACACAGCTTCTAGCATATCATTTTCTAAATCAGATATTTGTTCCTCAGGTTTGAAAAAATTATCGTCTAAACTAATATCAGGTTTTTATTCAAATCTAAACAGGTTTTTATAATAATCACATGCCACAGCTAAAATTTCCTCTGTAGTGTTGACCTCCCCTTCAGGGCCAACGCATCCTTTTGTTCCAAATAATCTACTGATTTGTTTCTTTTCTTGAATTGCAGCTCGTTGGCCCGATGAGATACACGGGGGACGACTTCCATCTCGATGGCACCGTGTGCAAGCAGGGCGAGAACCGGGTTCCTGCTCCTCGACTCCGTCAACGTGCTCTCCGTCAAGGTCGCCTCCTCCGACCTTGGATTCCCCATCCATGTCTACGGCACCGTGGTTGCCAGGGATAGCCTTGACAAAAAGTGCCTCTACCTATTCCGGCGCGACAGGAATCACTGCCAACTCGTCCACTCTCAGGTAACTACACACAACCACACAGTGCAATTAACTTCCGTCGAAATTCATTATTTCCAGCAACAGATACAGTTTTGATACAATGTACTAGCACTATGTCTCACTGAAACTATTGTATTATTACTGCGCCAATAACATTTTGACTTGTTTACAGGGTGATTTGTTGATTCTGACCGGCCCAAAACGAGGACTCGGGCTTAAAAGTGCTGTACATTTCGAGGTGGACCTGAAGGTGAAGGCTGAGCAACAAGGCCAAAAGGACAACCAATTTTGCAACGGATTCATAACGCTGGATGTCGTGCCACGGCTCTCATGGGACAAGATGAAGATCGAAACCCACTCTATATATCTCTTACAAACTCGGCGTCTTGGAGGTGACCTTCGTGGTCGTCAAACACGCGGTGGAGGCCACGATCGCAATCGAAATTCTCGAGGGGGAACTCCAGGGGATGGAAGTCACCGCCTGCACCACCGCCGTCGAGGGCAACCGTCTTGTGCTCCATGATAGCGAACTGGCCGGCGTGGTGACCTCTGGCGACGGTACAAGACTCGTCCAGATGTTGCGGCCCACTGTGGCCGTCTATGTGAAGGAGAAGCTGCAAGTGACTGTTGCTGCACAGACCGGGGTGCCGGTGTAGTTGAAAGCACCGTTAGTTTGACCCCGATCGAGAGCCAGCGGTGAGGATGAAGGTGCAGTCGCTTGTGGTTCAGTTAAGTTGCTCCTGAAAGTTTCTTGGTCCGTGATTTCACACCTACGTTTGAGCTGATCCATGTCTAATTGCATAGGCAGCTGATCACATTTCTATTTGGACGAAAGGCGTTCTGATGTGTATGCGAGGACGAACCTCTTCTTGAACAGTGCCAATCTCGGTTTGAATCATGCGAATAGAATTTCTGTTTTCGTGTCATATGAAAGGAGCTGCCAATGCCACAAAAATGAAATAAATACCATTGTGTGCAGAGAATCTTTTTTTTGTTGAAAAAAACAACTTTTCTGAAATCACTTTTCATGCATGATCCAGTTTAAATGGGTTAATTGATCGAGGAGGCGTGCAAGTGCAGGCAGATATTATTACAGGTAGTAGCTAGCTCCATGGTGATATGGAGTATATTCTGCGTGGCTTTATTTTTATGGCTTGCTTTAGAAATGGACGGTCGGCACTTGCTTACACGGTTGGTACACTCCAACAACGTTTGAGAGCGCACAGTTAGCAATCTAGTTATTAGTTAATTTGCCGGGTCACACGGCCACTCAATTAGCACATGGTACATGTAAGGTCCATATTCGTTGGTTCAAGACATCTATCTTGGCGAGAAACTCTACAATTGCACGGGCTTCACGATACAGTTTGACAATCAAATGATGGTCGGTATCGGTAGCCAAGCAGGCAAGTCAGCTAGCGCGGTTCAAGCACGCGCGGGGCTCATGCCAAATCCGTGACCCTCAAGATGACAGGAAGACCCAAAAAAAAAACGAAATACACCGCATCATGTGGTACTGTGTGGTAAACGGGCTACATACACTGAATGCAGATCTACCAAAACTCACCATATACAGTATACAATTCAAAAAAAAAACTCACCATATATTTGTGTTCTTCAGTGGTGCACATGCAGAGATTAACAATATGTTATTATCCTACATAATAAGCCCGGCCTGAGTACTCTGTCAGTTCTATAATTACACCAGACACTGCTATATGGAGCAGTGTGTGCCCTACTACTACTAGCGCATATGAATATGATACTCCACTTATATAAGCAAAGCTGATTGCTTGCTAGTAGTTAGATGCTACAGCGTTTGGAACCGCTCGTTCGGCTGAACCAGTACAGCTTTTTCACTCGGAGAGAACATTCCGTATAATTATTGTTCTGGACATGGAAACATGACGGGAAGAGTCGATCATATGCTAGACCTCTCTAAGAGCATCTCCAGCAATCCTCTAAACAAGTCCTAATCCTAAATTTTAGGAGTTTGATAAAAAAACTAACTCCAAGCAGACCTCCTATATGGACTCCTAAATTAGCTACCCTCCTAAATCCCTTCCCCAACCTCTGGAAATGGGATCCTCCCATCCTCCCTCCTAAACTCCAGCTGGCGTGGGTCCCACATATTTTCTATTTTTTTCCCTTCTCTTTTCCTCTTCTCTCTCGTCTCGATCGTCTCTCTCGTCCTACCCACACCCGTGGCCGTCGAAGCTCGGCCGCTCGCCACCGACCCGCCACCGCTGCTCGGCTGTGCTGCTATCGCCCATCCGCCCAACCGCGTCACCCGTCGCCGCCCAGCCGGCCGGCCGCCTACCGCCATGACCGGCTGCCTACTTGGAGCCGCGAGCTACCATGCGCGCACGGCGCACCTCCGGCCGCGCCGCCGCCTAGCCCTCGCCGTCCTAGACAAGCTCGCAAGATCCGCAAGCGCCCGGCTGGTCGGTGTGTCGGCAACCTCGGCACCTCCGCCCGTGTCTCCTGCAAGTTCCTCGCGCAGCTCGAGGCTCAAGGCTCGGTCGCCGTCGGCCGCCTCCTACTGCAGCTCGCCGCCACCTCGCCCGCCTACTGCAGCCACTCCGTCGTCTCTGCCTCAATCCGCCTCCTCCGTTCTTCTCGCCGGTGGCGTTGAGGCCAAGGCCATGTTGGCGGCTCCGTATCTCGCCCCTCCCCAACGGCCGCGCTGCAAGATTTGCCGCCGAGTTCACTTCCTCCGGTGCGGTCAATCCTGCGCTGAACTCGCCTTGCTTCCGCCAGTGGCCAGGCTGTGCCCGGCCATCTTCCTCCCGCGCGGTCGTCCGGCCAACGCCCGCCTCACCCTGCAGCAGAGGCACACATCGATTGGACAAGAAGAAACAGAATGAGGCTTACATGTGGGACCCGCTTTTAGGAGCCCAAAGTGTGCGTTGCTGCTGGAGTTGAAACAATATTCTCACCTCCTAAAGTTAGCGGGGAGCCCCGAAATCACGATTTGGGAGGCTGATTTCGGGTGTTCTGCTGGAGATGCTCTTACATGTGGGACCCGCTTTTTAGGAGCCCAAAGTGTGCGTTGCTGCTGGAGTTGAAACAATATTCTCACCTCCTAAAGTTACCGAGGAGCCCCGAAATCACGATTTGGGAGGCTGATTTCGGGTGTTCTGCTAGAGATGCTCTAACGACTTTAGAATGCTTGGACGGCCAATATTTGCTTGCACGGCTTACATGCTTCCCCAAAGTACTCCCACTACTAAAAAAAGGGTCAGGGACAGAGTTAGTGCGCGCACGAAATGACTGATTAGCAGTTTTTCTTCTTCTTCTTTTCTGGAATAGCACGGTTTTCTAGTAGTACGGTTCGGCTGAAGAGGCGTCTACTTTCCAAATTGATCGGAATTCGTGTAGCACAATTAAGGGATCACAGACGCCATGATGCCCCTCCGCACTAGCTAGTGGGGGCAATTCCTGATGATCTTGGTCAACTGTGAATGGTGCTACTCGTAACTCTTCAAACACAATAGGACTGCTAATGGATCTTCATGCAAATTAAAGGACAAGACAATGTGGGCAACTATATTACCTGGTACACAAGACGAGTACTTCAAGTAGTGAGTAGGAGAATGTTCAGTACTAGTTCAGTTAATTACTATACATCTGGTACAACTTGAGAAACTGGAGTGTCCAATCCAGCAGTGTTCCCAGGGGAGGGCTAGATTGATGAGGTAGCCGTAGCCCGCCACGTGTCCGGCTCACCTACACCATGTGGTATCAAGCCGAGAAGATTCTGAGAGGCATATGCATGGGTGAGCATGATCTCGTATATGAATTATTCATCATCTTCGCTGTTGTGCACCACAGCCCACAGGCAGCTGTAGATCGTGTGAGAAATACTTAAATATACTCTACTTCTTCAACTTTGATTTTTTATTCTTATTTACTTGGTCTTTTCCAATAAGGCAGGGAAACTTGCGATTCCGTCGTCATTGCAGCACTTGATTCCCGTGGGTCAGTCCTGGTCAGCAGTAGTGAGTAGTGACCTTTGAGTTTATTGTAAACGAAAGAAGGCGCTTCCACAAGGCTCACGTGTCAGTAATACATCTCTTCCACACTTCACATGCAAAAAAAGAAGGTAGCATGCAGAGCCAATCAGACTCAGGAGGTGGCCAATGGGTTAAACTGCATGGGAACAACCCAAAACGCTCACCATTCTGTCCCAGATTACTTGTTATCTTGATTTTATACTAGATTTATTGAATATTCTATAAGTTTGAACACCCAAAACCATACTTGGGATGACAAGTAAACTAGAACCACCGATAGAGTATAGTTTTCTTTTAACGAGCGAAAAACATTGTATCAAAACTTTGGATTGCAGCCAGCTTACCGAGGTAATCCAGCCAACAAAGAATTACTGCTAGTTATTAATAATTAGGATATTTCGGCCTGAGAGGCTAACATCACTGGATTGCAGCTAGCATTTTTTGTGTGTCCTAGCTATCAGCATATATATGAGTACTCGATCCACTTAATACAAACAAGGTATAGGTAGGTACGGTAGATGCTGCAGTGTTTTAAACCGCTCGTTCATCTAGCTAGCTGAACCAAATGCATTATTGTTGATTCGATCTAGGCAAGAGAACATTCCAAACATAGTAATTATTCAGGACATGAAAATACGTTGACGACACCACAGCAAATAAAGATCGCGTGGTAGTGGTAGAGATCTTTTGGTTAACTTTAGAATGGACGGTCATCAGTATTTTGCTTGCACATGGTATACGTGCATCGAAGTGTCCCGCTGCTGCTTTAGAATGGAAAAGCGAAGCAAGGTATGAGCGAGGTGGTAAACGCAATAGGCAAAAGAACCATGGCGTGTGGGTACGTGTGATCATCATATTTACTCCACTCCACAACAAGATCGTATATAGGCACACAGTCAGCTTCCTACCACTGTTAATAATAATCAGAGTGCAGAACTCTAGATATGCGAGGTGGATTGAAGCGTTGACTTGTCAAATTAAGTAGTGGTGGACCGGTGGTGTAGTAAACCCTGGACACAACCAGATGCTGCCGAAATCTGTAACGAAGATGCCATGTTTAATCAAAGGTGGAGTGATATTCCAAGAGGAAGCAACCAGAGGCCTGCGTATGCATGATCTCAGCGTAGGGGCACGCTAGAGTGCTGAGCGGTAGCGGTAGCTTGCCACGTGTCGTGCTCACCTAGTAGACCCAATATGCGATGCGGCCGAGAAGATTCTGTGTGACATTAGAATAGGAGCAGGCCATGCCCATGCGCATGGGAAATAAAGCTGTTTAATTCATCTCACCTTCCATATAGTAGTATAATCCAAGCACACGAGCTGTAGATCGCGAGAAATATAGTAGGATGGGATTACTAATTATTGGGGGAAATGAATTTGTTAATTGGTCTTTTTCCAACAAGGCTGGAAGCTTGTGCGTCCGTGGTGATGGCAGCAGCACTTGATCCCCGTGGTCTACCAGTGGTAGTGGCCTCTGACTTTGTAGTTGCGAGCCAAAGAATAAGAAAGCAGTTTTTTTTAAAAAAGAGAGAGAGAGAGAATAAGAAAGCGGTTCCGGGCCCACTCGGCAGTGAGACAGAGAGCAGTTGTTGTCACATGCAGAAAGCGATCCTTCTCCTTGGCGTCGCCGTCAGGTAGCACGGGGCACCCGCGGGCGCAGCGCCGCGTGCACGCGACTGCAACTGCTACATAAGAAGAGCAGCAGCAGCAGAAGAGGTTAGCAACCATGGCGGTGTCGGCTGAAGAGATGGCTTCGGTGAAGACGTCTTCGAACGGGATGTGGCAGGGCGACGACCCTCTCCACTTCGCGTTCCCGCTGCTGATCCTGCAGGCCCTGCTGATCCTGGTGCTGAGCCGGGCCCTGGCCTTCGCGTTCCGGCCCCTCCGGCAGCCCAAGGTGATCGCCGAGATCGTGGCGGGCATCCTGCTGGGCCCGTCGGCGCTGGGCCGGAACAGGGCGTACCTGGGCGCCGTGTTCCCGGAGTGGAGCATGCCGGTGCTGGAGACGGTGGCGAGCCTGGGCCTGCTCTTCTTCCTGTTCCTGGTGGGCCTGGAGCTGGACCTGCGGTCCGTGCGGCGCAGCGGGAAGCGCGCGTTCGCGATCGCCGCGGCGGGCATCTCGCTGCCGTTCGCGTGCGGCGTGGGCGTGGCGTTCGTGCTCCGCCGCGCCGTCCCCGGCGCCGACCAGGCCGGGTACGCGCCGTTCCTCGTCTTCATGGGCGTGGCGCTCTCCATCACCGCGTTCCCCGTCATGGCGCGCATCCTCGCGGAGCTCAAGCTCCTCACCACGCCCATCGGCGAGACGGCGCTCGCCGCGGCCGCGTTCAACGACGTGGCGGCCTGGGTGCTGCTGGCGCTCGCCGTCGCCATCTCCGGCACCGACGGCGGGAAGAGCCCCGTCGTCTCGCTGTGGGTGCTGCTCTGCGGCGCGGCGTTCGTGGCGTTCTGCATGGTCCTGGTGAAGCCGGCGATGGCGTGGGTGGCGCGGCGCGCGGACGCGGCGGGGCAGGGCGGCGGCGAGGTGTGGGTGGCGGCGACGCTGGGCGGGGTCCTCGCGGCCGGGTTCGCCACGGACATGATCGGGATCCACGCCATCTTCGGCGCGTTCGTGTTCGGGCTGACGGTGCCCAAGGACGGGGAGTTCGCGGGGCGGGTGACGGAGCGCATCGAGGACCTCGTCTCCGAGCTGCTCCTGCCGCTCTACTTCGCGTCCAGCGGGCTCAAGACCGACGTGGCCACCATCCGCGGCGGCGTGGCCTGGGCCATGCTCGCGCTCGTCATCGCCACGGCCTGCGCCGGGAAGATCGCCGGGACCTTCGCGGTGGCCATGGCGTGCGGGATGTCGTGCCGGGAGTCCGTCGTGCTGGGCGTCGTCATGAACACCAAGGGACTCGTCGAGCTCATCGTCCTCAACATCGGCAGGGAGAGGAAGGTACTGCTCCTCGCTTTCTCTGTTGCTCTCTTTTCTCAACAAAGGACAAAAATAAGGGCTATCAGGAAAGAGGCCACGCATGTGAGCAGAAAAGGCACCTGCTTCCCTCCCAGGGCATGTCTATGTGACTTTCTATCTCGTGACTAAAGTAATTGGTTTCCATTCCTATTTCCTTTTAGACGATCTATCTAGTATCTGTTGTAGTCGGCAGCAGGCATGAACCTTCATCTTCTTCGTCTTTGTCACAGCAGAGGATTGGAAATTCGGTCGAACCATCCATCCTCTTTGCTTGGACACGAATTCGCCCTAGTCACCAAAACACACTAGCTACACATGGCACCACTAGTACTTTCCAAACCCCGAGCGATCCCATGCTTGCATTCCAAGAACATACTAGCTGCCATCATGCTGTCAGTGCCACCTTCAATTCCACTTATGATAATGCACGGGAAAAAAAGTCAACACAAATTCCGTGATTTGAAGAAATAACTAGAAATGTGGGGGATTCAGATGTCAATCTCTCGCTCATGCACTGCCACGTGGCTTCACAAAACGTTGACCAAGTTGCTCGCAGGTTCTGAACGAGGAGATCTTCGCGATCCTGGTGCTGATGGCGCTGGTGACCACGTTCATCACCACGCCCGCCGTGATGGCCATCTACAAGCCGGCACGCGTCCACCACCGCAAGCTCCAGGGGCCCATGCCGTCGGCGCCGTCGTCCCCGTCCGCTGCCGCGGGGGCCGGCGCGGCGAACGTGAAGGAGCTGCGCGTGCTGGCGTGCATCCACGGCGGGCAGGACGTGCCGGCGGTGATCAACCTGGTGGAGACGATCCGGGGCCACACGCAGCCGCGGCGCCTCGTGAAGCTCTACATCCTGCGCATGGTGGAGCTCACGGAGCGCACCTCCTCCATCCTCATGGCGCGCGCCGCGCGCCGCAACGGCCTGCCCTTCCTCCGCGCCGGCGGCGGCGGCGGGCCCCACGACCAGGTCGACGTGGCGTTCGACACGTACGCGCAGCTCGGCCACGTCACGGTCCGCGCCATGACCGCGGTCTCCGCGCTGCACACCATGCACGACGACGTGGCCGCCGTCGCCGAGGACAAGCGCGTCTCCCTCGTCGTGCTCCCCTTCCACAAGCGCGTGCATCATCACGGCCATCACCACCATGGCGGAGACGACGACCTGGGCCCCGAGTGGCGGGCCGTGAACCGGCGCATCCTGCGGGAGGCGCCGTGCTCCGTGGCCGTGCTCGTGGACCGCGGGTTCGGCGGCGGCGAGCAGGTGAGCTCGGAGCGGGTGGCGCACGGCGTGTGCGTCGTCTTCTTCGGCGGGCCCGACGACAGGGAGG
Organism: Chloris gayana; assembly: GCA_031894775.1. Classification (NCBI taxonomy): domain Eukaryota; kingdom Viridiplantae; phylum Streptophyta; class Magnoliopsida; order Poales; family Poaceae; genus Chloris; species Chloris gayana. Next base: position 83,716 of record JAUNZO010004686.1, on the reverse strand, counting down.
CGCTGGAGCTGGCGGGCCGGATGGCCGAGCACCCCGGCGTGGAGGTCACCGTCGTGCGCTTCGTCGACGGCGGCGACAAGGCGGAGCAGGCGGCGGCCGCCGAGAAGGTCACTCTCCGGCCGTCGAGCACCAAGAACGCCGACCGGAGCTACACGTTCTCCGCGGCGGCCGTGGTCGAGGAGCACTCCCGGACCGCCCGGGAGAAGGAGCTCGACGAGGCGGCGGTGGCGGAGTTCCGGCAGCGGATGGGGCCGCTGGTGCGGTTCGAGGAGCGCGCGGTGGCGGGGAACGTGAACGTCATCGAGGAGGTGGTGGCGGTCGGGAAGAGCCGGGAGTACGGGCTGGTGGTGGTCGGGAAGGGCCGGCTGCCGTGCAAGATGGTGGCCCAGCTCGCCGTCCGGCCCGCCGAGCACCCCGAGCTCGGGCCCATCGGCGACGCGCTCGCCTCCTCCGGCCACGGCGTCTCATCCTCCGTGCTCGTCGTGCAGCAGCACGACATGACCAACGCCGACGAGGTGCCCGTCTCCGTGCACGTCGACGGACACGTCGGGCGACACGACGACATGCTCCCGGAGCCGTGATATATAACTAATTAAACTTTCAGCTTACTATGTTGGTTTCCTGTACCACAACTATTATTTCAGCGAGGCATTATTGCTCAGCTTGTAATTATATGGTTTTATCAAGCATTGCGCTAACTTTACTTGTGTGATTTGCATTGGAGGAAAAACATTGTTTAAATGGGCCATTACAGGGACTAGAACGTGTCTCTAAGCAGATCGTACTGGGCTTTCACGAAAGGCCCACTGACGTGACCCATTAGCAACGTTTCTCTCAAAAGAAAAAAATTGACCTCATTTCCCTAAAAAAAAGAGAAGAAAATTGACCTCATGCTCTCGAAAGAAAATTGACCGGGACGTGATACTAATGGGGCCCACCGCACCGCACCGCACCGCACGGGTGGCTGATCGGACTCGTGCGTGGCTGGTGCAGGTGGACCGAGCGCACAGTGGGTCGGCACCGAACTGGCTTGTGGGCCCGGGTCGGTTGTAAAGATGCCGCCGCCGAGCGTTCATTCCACGCGACTCTCGCACACAAATACCCCTCCCATCTCCCTCCCTTTCTTCCTCACCTCACCTCACCTGGGACAAAGAGAGAGAGAGCAGCAGAATCAGCTGAGATTTTCTCCGCTTCGAGCAAATGGTAATGACCATCCCTTTTCTCTTTGCATTTGCTTCAGTTCTCTCTCTATATATATATAACGACTACTGAAACTGTCTGGTGTGTTCGCTTCCTTTTAGCTACTTACCACTCTGTGTTGCGTGTACAGTATCAGTACCTTCTCTGTTCACCCGATATGCGATCTAGATCTTTGCTAAAATAAAAAAAACAGATGTACGAAATGAGGTTCTGGAATTCTTGTTCCTTTCAACTGCCTGGTCTGCTCAGGCCACATTGTCTCTAAGCGCGTTTAGTTCAGAATCGATTTGGACCGCGTGATGAACATGGCTTGATGGCTAGTAGTGAAGGTGCTTCTTATTTATTCCTTTTGCACCAAATTCATATGTCTGATTGGTAGAGGAAAGAAATTAAAATGCAAGTCTATTTTGGAGTTGGGGGAAATAGGAGGCTGCTGCCGTCGATTGACTAACTGGCTCCGTCAGGTAGTAAAGCCCACTGGAACGTTCATCCGGTTCATCACTTCAGTTACTAAATTGTTATGCTTATTCATCCGATATAGCTCTGGATAGATTCTCTGTTCACCATCTCCCTAAACAGACGACAGATCGACTTTGCCAATAAACATGCAAGTGCCTATGTGGCAAAGAAGAACGCCGGAGAACCAAGTCTCTTTCCCAAACTTGCCGTGCTCTGGTGTCTGTTCCTAAGCCATGCTGTTACCATTCTGCTCTCTGTAACCATTATCATGTGGACCTATCTCAACCGCCCGCTATATATGTATGTGGACATTGTGCCAGCTAAAATTCAGATCCACCGAGTAGAGTCCCTGTCGCTGAATTCTGTTTGTTCGACAGCCATTATCCTGCCAGTGATTTGTGTATTGATTTAGCTCGTGAAAGTTACAGGCAACCCAACGGCAGTTTCTCTGAAAATGGCACAGCTAACTACAGTTGATTGATCCTCTGGTCCCGATGAATTTATTTCAAAATGGAATGCGTTTTGCAATAGTATCATCTCTAATGAAAAAAAAGAAAAAAAAAGAACTTTTACAAATTACAATCTTATTTCCTTAAAAAAACAAATTACAATCGTAGCAATTGTTTCCTGATCAGAAAGTTCTCAAGCAAATCATGCTTGTTGACTCTGTAATTTCTTTTCTTGTAGGCGAATGCAGCATCTGGGATGGCTGTGGACGATGAGTGCAAGCTCAGGTTCCTGGAGCTCAAGGCCAAGAGGACCCACCGCTTCATCATTTACAAGATCGACGAGAAGAAGAAGATGGTCGTCGTCGACAAGGTTGGCGAGCCTGTGCTCAACTACGACGATTTCGCTGCGAGCCTTCCTGCCAATGAGTGCAGATACGCGATATTCGACTACGATTTCGTGAACGCGGAGAACTGCCAGAAGAGCAAGATATTCTTCATCGCATGGTAGGCATTCTAATTTGTTTCTCTTGTGTTTTCCAAGTGATTGTGGGCTGATGATCCTGGCAACGCGGTGAAGGTCTCCTGATACGTCGCGCGTGAGGAGCAAGATGATCTACGCGAGCTCCAAGGAGAGGTTCAAGCGGGAGCTCGACGGCATTCAGGTGGAGCTTCAGGCAACCGATGCAGGGGAGGTTGGTCTCGACGTCATCAAGGGCCGTGCAAACTGAATATCACTGTCTGCTGCTTCCAAAGTATGATGCGCCTATGAGGAGAAACTAGTTCTGCCTTGAGGCAACGGTTACTATGTGCTACTCACGGGACTATATATATGTAAACTGCATCCATCGCAGTGATAAAAATCAAGTCACTTTCGTGCTCTTGTTCGTATCTTGATGGACGCGTGCAATGTCCAGCAACATTTGGTCAACTTATTCCATTTGGGCACCAATATTTTCTGTTCCATGAGATCTTAGTTGAAGGATGTAAAAGTTTCATGCTGGAAGATGGTTTGTCTAGCAGAACTTTTCGTTTGATCTATTTGGTAACATTTACCCTCTGAGCATCTTTGATGGTGTGAATAAAAGTATGCACATCTCACTGCCTATGCCAACTCAGAAATGGAGTGAGATAGACAAGAGTGTTGGTAAATACTACTGAATACTGATTCAAAGTTTCAAACACGCCCACTGAGCAACCGGTCGTTCACTCAAATCAGCCACAAGAATCTTTAACCACCGACAAGATATACAACCAGAAATCATAGGTAAGGCAAACAGCTGCAGTCTCATTTATCAAATAAAGTTCTGTCCATCAAAACATACTACAAAACACTTATATATGTCCCAAAGGTATAGCTTATTGCTCCAAATCACCTCAGGCTAGCAGCTCTATTTCACCTCACAGGCGCCAGGGCACACGACAACAACAGCAAACTGTACTTATTTATATACAACCATCATATTTACAAAATAAGGCAGCATCAGCAAAACTCGAGCGCCTTTTGGGATTCAGGAAGCCTCTGCGATCGAGAAATGCATATTTGAGACAGACTCACGCAGGAAGCTGCTTCCGCAGGCTTCTTTGCTAATGCCGTAATCCAAGATCCCAGCCTCATGTTTGCCAAGATCATGTGAGCTGCCAACATCTTCCAACCTAAAAAGTACAAGGTGCATATATGAGCAAAATTTCAAATGCACATGCCTGCGAGTAGTACAGACAAGAACAGAGGTAAAATGCCGTACCCAATATCAGGAGCCTGAAGTACAGATGAATTCTGGTGGCCTTTCTTGGACTTTGTCTTCTGCTTCTTCTTCTGTTTGTTTTTTTCCTTCTTGTTTTTCTCCTTCTTACGGGACTTGGACCGGCGCTGATAGTGATAACTGCTGTTGACTGAATGGCATACTGACGTCACAGGGGGTCATACACATCAGGGGCCCATTTAACACAGCGGTTTTCCGTTGTCAATGCCATTCCATTCTTTTGGCGGCTTCCTTTCATAGCAGAAATGAGCTTCAAAGTTGGCTGCCACACAACAAAATGAAGAGTGTGGTAGAATTTGTCATTAAATGATATCAAGGACTATAAAAGCAATTCCTAACTTGTCATTTGCTCACAAGGTTCTACAAAAGCAAACAGTGTTCAACCGACACGTCATGGGCAATTATTAACCAATTAAATTACATGAACGTAAAAGCACTATCAGTTGTCTGAAACGCCAAATATTCCATGCATGCATGGCTAGAAGATCAACGTAGAAGGATATAGAGATAATTTATATTGTACTATTGTACGTTTTTAGTCGCCGAAGAAGCAAGAATTATAATTGATTCAGTTCATCATGGTGTTTATAATCGTAGGCTTGTCATATTTTTGCCAGCTAACAATAATAGCTATACAGAGAAAAACAGCCCGTAGCTCTTGTATGTAATGCAGACTTCTCATAAGGCCAACAATTGCTTTGTTTACACACATAGTGTCAATTATGAACAATTTGAAGCGACTATATACGACCCCAGGTTTACAATTATTCTTGGAAGCAAGTAAGGAACTAATGAAGAAAGGGAGTGCTGGATCATTACGACAACGCATTTCTAGAACTGCTAATATGGCAAGATGGCCTTATTTGTTTCTATCTTTGGTATTCACACACAACTGACAGTCTAGCCAAGAATAAAATCTGTGTCTTTATGACCTACTTGAATTGCATTCCAAACGACCTAGGACAGAATAAAATCTGCATCTTTATTACGTACTTGAATTGCATTACGAAAGACACCAATAACTCTGTATCAGCATGGACTAATGATGGATTCAATCTTTAAAACAAATACATGTCAAACTTCCCACCAAGTGTTGCAAGTTGGAATACAGTCTATTGCTAGAATATAATATATCGGCCATAATGGCAACAGCCTAAAAGTTCAACTCAAGCATATTTATGGCATATACAACATTAGCAAGAGAAGGTATAATGAGTCACTCACAGGTAAGGACAGAGAACGCTCGTAAGCAGGGACATCCTTCATAACCTCATCAGCATGGCAGTTCAAGTCATCATCCTGTTCAGCCTCACCAGCAGACGTAGGAAACGTCGCAGACTTCTGGAAGCCTTTCTTCGGCCCCAGATTGATCGCCTTGGAGAAATCCATAGAGATCTGAGCCTCCAAGGAAGCACTGTCACTCTCTCCCTCTTCACAAGTTTCATCAACCGAAACAAGATGCTCCTCCGATGTCAGCGGAGTGTCAGTGCCCCCGACAGAGCTGGCAGGAGAGACACCGTTGGATATAACCCCCGGAGTTCTCTCTACATCGCAGGAACCTTCCATCAAGTAAATTGCTTCCCAGCAGCAGCGATGAAACACAATAACTGCAAAAACCAGGCTGCACTGATGCTACAAAAGAAAATAGCAGTTACATCATTCCTACTCAGATTATGCAGACATCATGCTAGATACTGACTAGGTCATATGATCTATCTATACAAGGATCTACGATCCCAATTGAAGAGATGAAGCAGTTAGACTTTTTTTATGCAAACAAATTAATTTATATAAGACTATCAAACTAGGTCCCAGAACGATCATCGGTAGATTTTACCTGACTCCCAGAAGCACAGATCCGGTTCAGGAAACGAGTAATGAATCCGAACAAGTACAATACGACCCAGAACTCAGCACACAAGTCGGTGTGCGATAGGATAGGAAGTGACTGGCGCGAGCTAGATTTGCGGGCAGAAGCAGGTAGAAAGGGCTAGAAGGACGGAAGAGAAAGGGGGCGGATGGATGGATCAATCGACGGAGAAGGGCGTTAGGAGGATTGGGGACGCCAAGACCAAGGCTTAAGACGATGGGAGCAACCGGAGGGGGAGGAGAGCGCGTCGTCGTCGGCACGGGGAGGCGGCGCAGGGGCGAGCAACCCCGCACGGTCGAAGGCATCCCGGTCAGCACCTCTGCCGCCGGCGACGTTGGATTGGGTTCCGCAGATCTGGGCAGGAAGCTGGGTGATTCCACAGCGGCTTGAGGTAGGGGACTGACCAACGAATCGCTCGTCGATTTTTTTTCTCCCTCAGCACTCCTCTCCGATTCCTCTTTTTTTCTTGACTCGAGGCGAGCCCCGTGTTCTTGTCTCTATATATACGAGCGGATGTGTGGATAAGGTGCCACGTGTAATTTGGTCTGGCCGCCTGGGCCTCGTTTGGCGTTTTGGACCCGCGAAATCAAGCATCAAGAAATGAACAAACATAAGGCCTTGTTCGGCCTTTTTCCAGCCCGTTAGCGACTTTAATGAACGGCCTAAAGTTAAATGGACGTAGGTGGTGTTTGGATAGCACTTGGGTTGGGGAAATGGGAGGGTGGGTTAGGGAAACGAGGGGGTTGGTTGACATTTCCTATGTTTGGCTGAGTTGGGTTAGAAAAATGAGTTGGATGAGGAAAGAGAAATAGACCCCTTATTTTCAAGGAAACCAAACCTAGGTAGGAGGGTGGGTTATGATGGGAAATAAGATTGATCCTCTTGCACCTCTATATGTCCCACATTCATTTCCATATCCCAAGCTAAATACCCAAACATGGTAAGTGGAAATAAACTTTGACATCCCTAACCTCAACCCAACCACCTCAACCCATCTCATTTCCATATCCTCAACCCAAATACTATCCAAACACCATCGTAGTTAAATGTAAGTTATAGATGCATACATATATTAGTGACGCTGACCCCAACGGAAGAGGCATCACGCTAGGCAAATGAAAAATGCATCTCCCAACCGGTATCGTGCACGTCCCGTACCTTCTCCAACAGGTGAGCCAAAAGCGAAGGCAAAACCGCCTTCGAGGAGAGAGATTATGTAAATTTGCACTCCCTCTCTCCTGAAATGCAAATGAAGAGGAGATGGGAAGCGAGACGGAGGAAGCGACCGGGGCAAGCGGCGTCGCGCAAGGTGGTAGGCGAGCCGGGCGGCCGAGGCATAGAGCGGAGCCGCGCGAGGCAAGCGGCGGGCACGCCGGCGGCGGCCGAGCATGTGGGTGCGTACCGAGTAGCGGCGGCGACACGAGAGGCCGAAGGCGGGCTAGACGGCCGGGCGCGGAGCGCCGATGCGTCGGGCGAGCGGCGGGGCAAGGCTCCGGTGCCGGCGTGCGGAACGGCGACACGAGCAGCGAGCAGCCACGCACGGGGCAAGCGGCGGGCAGGTCCGGCGGTGGCCGGCGCGGGGCAGGCGACAGCGGCCTACGCACGGCGTGGGGGTCGGGCGTGCGTGGCAAGCGGCAGGATGGGTTGGCGGCGGTCAGCACACGGAGGGCGCGGGGCGGCTCGCGCGCGGCACGACGGTCGGGCGCGCGGGGCAAGGGGCACGCGCGGTCGGGAGCGTGGGGTGTGTGCGCATGGGACGTCCGATGGTCGTGCGGAACCGGTGCGCTCGGGCGAGCTACCGGTGATGCGTGGTAGGACTGCTCCAGGTTTCGCAATCGCGGCAGCGCCACGCTTTTCTCCGTTGCCCTGGTCACATCCGATACCCTCTTCTTCTTGTGTTTGCATGATGAACCGGCAAGATTTCTTCGAATATTTCGGTTGCGACTCGCTGCATCTATTTGTTTCCCGCGATTCTTCTTTGGGGCTCGGTTAGCGGCCGGGTGCGTGGGGCGTGCGGTAAATCATGGTTTGCCTATCCTCTGTTGGAGACACCACCGAAAGAACTTGCATCCAGTTATCTGTACATGCCAGGCAAATCGGATCTGCCTCTTCAAACTGCCTCTTCTCTGTTGGAGTCGGTCCGAGTATATATCTATACCAAACAACTTAGATATTAAACCTATAATTATTATTCTTCTGTAGTTCAGTGCAATATTAAGTGAGTAATTGTTTTTTTGGCTAGAATATATGTCTTTTTTGGTATCCATCAGCTGGACGAGAACCACCTAACGATAAGAGTTTGATGCAAACTTTCAAATGCACATAAAAAATAAGTGGGGATGCATCCCAATGCACATTAGTAAGTAATTGTTTATGCCAATTATTTAGCATTGTTGGTAGTGTATATATTTTTGTATACTATTAATACACTCTTCTGGAAGGTTATCATTCCCCATCACCTTGGTGGGCAATTTTTTGTTTTCATTTTTCAATTGAAGCATACCAAAGTGTGTACATTTGATCCTAACCTATTCCTGCTGTTGAGTCATGAGGAGAAATTCAAATGGTGGACTCAAAAGTTAGACACTATATTCTCAGTATGTTATGTGTAAGTTATCTGGAAAGTACCCGAACAATTATTGGTTCTGGAAGACTCCAGTATTTATCACAAATGGGAAGAACTATGTAGGTAATAGTTCCCATAACCCTTTATTAGTGTCACTTTCATATCGGAATTCAAATATACTTGTAGTCCAACATCAAGGTACCATATATTGTCGGTCATTGAAGGATTGAATGACAAATATGAACTTGGGAATGACAATGTACACATATTAAGTTAATTTGTATTTTTTTATCAACTAAGTAACACTGAATATGTTGATGTGTACAGGATGTCCGAACACCGAGAAAACAATTCTTGTTAATGTTTTAGCATTTGACTTGAAGGAGGCAACAAAGATTCTACCTTGTGATGTTATGAGTTGGCTTTCTCACATAATGGCATGTCATGAGTGAGTTGTTCAAAGGATATCAAAGCTTTTTAATATGTGCCGAGGATATAAAAAAATGAGAATGACTTTTGTGGGCATAGTGGCATGTGTCCACCCTAGCTTTTTTACTAATTATAGTTAAATATAAATATTAAATCTCTGATTATACTATTAAACATATCATACTAGTTGTAGACATGTTGTCAAATCATAAGTTCAAGTTTAGAAATATTAAATTCGACAAATTCATGAAATTTAACAGAATTTCATGAATTTGTCGAACTTGATATTTCCGTACTTCAATTTATGATTTGATAACATACCTACAACTAGTCTAATATGTTTAATAGTATAGTCGAGATTCAATATTTATATTTATCCATAATTAATAGAAAAGCTAGGGTGGACACATGTCCCTATGTTCACCAAAGTATTTCTCTAAAAAATACCTTGATCAACTTTTACGAATGCTATGTACTCGCTCTCTGAAAATGAATACTTCCAGCAGAATTTTTTTTCTAAAAAACAAGCTTATTTCGTTTCAGGGGTAAAACGGTCTTTTTACACTAGACTTAACACCATTAGGCATTAAATCTAACGGCAAGGCCATAGAGAGAATTCAAAAATGAAATTGGGCCTCATTGAGAAGTTTGATTTTTTGGAGGCCATAGAAGGAAGCCTCATCATTTTGGAGGCCATAGAGGGAATTTTCTCATAAATAGATGGGCACACCAAAAGCATGGTACTTCAAAAAATTGCCGGCATAAAAGCCATAGTTGGTCCCAATATCATCGGTTCATACTGCGGTATTTGATGACTATGAAAGTAAGTAGCCCAAAGATATGGGCACTACCCGAGAGCATTCCGAGTGATTAGCATTTACTACTTCTCCCCTCCGATAGGTGTTTTACTTCCGCTTCGAGCTGTGGTTCCTGAAAGTTGCCTAGAGGGGGGTGAATAGGCAATCTAGATAAAAACCTGAAATTACAACACTTAAAAGCAAATGGATCAAATTCGCCGATGACGGAACTTCCGTCGGGGTGGTGAGATAAAAACTCTAGGGAATGGAAAGGGAGAGGAAATCTCACGATTCCACTTGAATGGAAACCTTCCTTTTTGCCTTGAAAGTGTTATACCTACGGAAATTTAGTGGGCACGCAATACACAAGTAGATCGGGCTAAAAACACACCCGAGAGATGAACAAGCAAACACACAACAAAAACAAACAAGAGAGGCGCGGAGATTTTTCACCGAAGTTCGGAACCCTCACAAAGAGGTTCATACGTCTCCGTTGAGGAGCTCACAAAGAGCCGGGTTTCTTTCAACCCTAATCCTCCCAAGCAACCACAAAGGTCAAACTTGGTTTTCTTCTTCTTCCTTGGATTCCTTTCCTTGCGGAGGCGAATCTCAACCTTCACAAACTTCCCAAGGCTCACCACAAGCTTGGGAGCTCTAGGGCAACACCTAGCCAATCTAGGAGAACGAATCTCCAAGAGTAACAAGTAAAGAACGAGATTAATTGCTAAGGGAAGATGTGCTCTAGGTTGGGTTGGTGTTATCAAGCTTGGAATCAAAATGGGAGCTCACTCCAATGGCTTTGGATCTCAAGAGGAGTGGAGAGGAGTGAGAGAGAAAGCTTGAGCAAGATCCGAGAGTTCACAAGGCACCAGCTGCTTTTCTCACGGGTTAGGTCAAAGCTTTATATAGTGTGGGCTCTAAAAGAGCCGTTGCTCAAGTCAATGATTAGACTTGACGGAACTTCCATGGGTGACGGAACTTCCGTCACCCTATTAGGTCAACTGCGAAAAGCCCAGGACGATACTTCCGTTCGAGTTAGAACTTCCGTCCGTAACTCTCTGGAACCGACGGAACTTCCGTCGACCCGGACGGAACTTCCGTCGAGCAAGATTTGAACTGGAAAACCCTAGGACACGGAAATACGACACGTTAGGAATTTTACCGGTGAGAAGCTCATAGGGTGTCTTTTTCAATATCTTGTGAAGGTACAACCGGTTGGTTGCATGGCAAGCGGTGTTGATGGCTTTGGCCCAAAAGGTGTCGGGAGTCTTGTATTCATCAAGCATGGTTCTTGCCATCTCAATGAGTGTGCGGTTCTTCCTCTCGGCTACACCATTTTGTTGAGGAGTGTATGGTGCGGAGAACTCATGCTTGATGCCTTCTTCATCTAGGTACTCCTCGACTTGTGTATTCTTGAACTCGGTGCCGTTGTCACTTCTAATCTTCTTAATCTTCACTTCATATTCATTTTGTGCTCTTCTCAAGAAGCTCTTTAGAACACCTTGTGTCTCACTTTTATCCTTCAAAAACAATACCCAAGTGAAACGGGAATAATCATCAACAATGACTAGGCCATACTTGTTACCGCCAATGCTTAGGTATGTGACCGGACCGAAGAGGTCTATGTGAAGCATCTCCAATGGTCTTGTGGTCGTCATCATCGTCTTGGATGGATGGTTGGCTCCAACTTGCTTTCCGGCTTGACATGCGCTGCACACTTTGTCCTTCTCAAAGGCAACATCCTTTAGTCCAACGACGTGGCCACCCTTTAGAAGTTTATGTAGATTCCTCATCCCAACGTGAGCTAGTCGGCGATGCCATAACCAACCCAAGGTGGTTTTTGCTATCAAACAAGCACTTAGATTGGGACCCTCTTTGTTGGTGAAATCAACAAGATAAATCTTATCCTCCAAGTACCCTTTGAATGCCATTGAGGAATCCGCTTTTCTAAAGACGGTCACGCCTTCATCGGTAAAGAGACAATTAAAACCCATTCCACAAAGTTGTGATATGGACATTAAGTTGTACCCTAAACCTTTCACAAGAAACACATTACTAATTGAAAGGTCATGGGTGATTTGAATTCCACCACGACCAATTACCTTTCCTTGTTGATCATTTCCAAAAGATATACTCCCACTTGGTAGATTGTCTTTGTCAAGTGTGGAGAACATCTTCTTCTCCCCGGTCATATGATTTGAGCACCCGGTATCGAGTACCCATATTGAACCGCTCGAGGAGTATCCCTACACACGATTAAGCACAAGATTTAGGCACCCAAACTTGCTTGGGTCCCTTAACTTTAGAAACAACACTTTTAGGCACCCACACACAAGGATTCCACCTTGCATAGTGTGGCCCAACAAATCTTGCAACTACTTTCCCATGAGCACCATGGGTTAGTTCATATGTTACATGATCATACACATAGAAGGATACGGGTGAGCTCTTCTTTTTGAGCTCTTGTGTTGTTTTGGCCTTCTTCACGAGCTTGGTTTGAGCAACTTGCTTTTGTTGATTCATGTTGGTCTTGTTGTTGAATCTCTTCTTGGGTTGCTCCTTGAATCCAATGCCTTTGTTGCCATTGAACTTTCTTTCTTCACTAACAATTTTCTTAGCTAGCTCAACTTGAGCCGCTCTCTCAAGATTCTTGACCTTGTTAGTGAGATCCTTGATTGTCACCTTATCGGTGGCAATGTTGTCAATGTCAACACCTTTACATCTTGTACACTCTTTTCTTGATGAGGATTGCATTGACTCAACCTTGCTTTTGTGCGTCAATGTGCTACTCTTGAGGACTTCAATCTCTCCTTCCAACAACTTGTGATTCTCTTTAAGAGATTCACACTTTGTTTGGAGTGAGAGGTTGATGTCCTCAAGCTTAGCATTTGACTTGTTTACCTTAGTAAGGCAAAGAGTCAACTCCTCGTTCTTCTTTCTTTCTTTCTCAAGTAAGGCCTTCAACTCTTTAACCTCATCAAGCTTCTTGATAAGCATGTTTTCTTGTTTGTCCACCATCTCTTCGCTCTCTTCAACCTTCTCTTGCATTATTCCTAGCATCTTCACCATATCTTGCAAGGAGGGGACTAGCTCCTCCTCACTATCATTGTTAGAGGAATTGACAAGAGGTTTAGTTTGTACCTTGTTTTCTTTGGCCATGAAGCATTTGGGGGTGTCATCCTCATCGTCGGTGAGGTTGTTGAAGAGTGATGATTTGGGCGGTGTTAGGCCATATGCAAGATTGGCAATTCCTCCTTCTTCATCTTCATCATCATCTTCATCGTCATCGGGGACATATTGTTGGCCAATATGAGCTTGACCCTTGAATGGTTTCTTGAAGTTCTTCTTCTTAATGAACTTCTCTTTCTTCTCTTCCTTTCCATTGAGTTGAGGGCACTCCACAATGAGATGCCCCGGTCATGACAGTGATAGCACTTTCTTGTTGATCTTCTTGCCCTTGCCTTATCAAAGCTTTTCTTGGTAAACCCATTGTTGATCATGAACTTGCCAAACTTCTTCACAAACAAGTCAAGCTCCTCATTGTCTTCTTCAATCTCAATTTGGTCTACCTCCACAACTTCTTACTTTTTGGCCTTAAGTGCTACATCTTGCTTGCTTGTGCTCTCATCTCCAATTAGCACACTCACTCTCTTTCCCTCATCATCACGACTTTTGTGAGCAAGAATTCTCCCAATTACTTCATCCGTGGAGAATCCATCAAATCCTTCCTTTTCTTCAATGATAGTGCAAAGTGTGGAGTTCCACACTCTTAGTGACATTAGAAGCTTGAGATTCACTTCTTGTTCGCTCGCGTCATCTCCAAGTGATCTTCGCTCATTCACAATGTCCAAGAGCCTATCATGTGTTTGTTGAGGGTCTTCGCCCTTCTTCATCACAAAGAAGTTGAATTGATTTTTCAGCACTTGCATCCTTGACTTCTTCACCACATCGACTCCCTCATGAACTGCAATGAGCTTGTCCCATATAGCTTTGGCATTCTCTAGTCGGGACACCTTAGAGTACTCTTTAGCACTCAAAGACGAGAGCATTGCCGACACGGCTTGCGCATTGCGATGTATGTTGATGTTGTCCATTACGGTGTGTCTCTCCTCATCCTCAATCACATATCCTTTTTCAACCACTTCCCACACGGGTGGACCAATTGACAGCAAGTACATTTTCATCCTATGCTTGTACCAACTAAAATCTTTTCCATCAAACCACGGTAGTCGTCCACTACCCCCACTGTTCACATTTGCCACATCATTATAGTCGAAGTTGTACCTTGTGTCCAACTTCCCACCACTTGTTCCATCCTTGGCAAATGGATTTCTTTCCTCATCGGTGTCCCTCTCTTGTTGGGACTATTGTCCCCTCCAACTAATTCCCCAGACATCTTTTCTTCTCAAGCGGTTAAGCTCTTCTCGAGAAGACCTGCTCCGATACCAATTGAAAGTTGCCTAGAGGGGGGTGAATAGGCAATCTAGATAAAAACCTGAAATTACAACACTTAAAAGCAAATGGATCAAATTCGCCACCGACGGAACTTCCGTCATCGACGGAACTTCCGTCGGGGTGGTGAGATGAAAACTCTAGGGAATGGAAAGGGAGAGGAAATCTCACAATTCCACTTGAATGGAAACCTTCCTTTTTGCCTTGAAAGTGTTATACCCGCAGGAATTTATTGGACACGCAATACACAAGTAGATCGGGCTAAAACACACCCGAGAGATGAACAAGCAAACACACAACAAAAACAAACAAGAGAGGCGCGGAGATTTTTCACCGAAGTTCGGACCCCTCACAAAGAGGTTCCTACGTCTCCGTTGAGGAGCTCACAAAGAGCCGGGTTTCTTTCAACCCTAATCCTCCCAAGCAACCACAAAGGTCAAACTTGGTTTTCTTCTTCTTTCTTGGATTCCTTTCCTTGCGGAGGCGAATCTCAACCTTCACAAACTTCCCAAGGCTCACCACAAGCTTAGGAGCTCTAGGGCAACACCTAGCCAATCTAGGAGAACGAATCTCCAAGAGTAACAAGTGAAGAACGAGATTAATTGCTAAGGGAAGATGTGCTCTAGGTTGGGTTGGTGTTATCAAGCTTGGAATCAAAATGAGAGCTCACTCCAATGGCTTTGGATCTCAAGAGGAGTGGAGAGGAGTGAGAGAGAAAGCTTGAGCAAGATCCGAGAGTTCACAAGGCACCAGCTGCTTTTCTCACGGGTTAGGTCAAAGCTTTATATAGTGTGGGCTCTAAAAGAGCCGTTGCTCAAGTCAATGATTGGACTTGACGGAACTTCCATGGGTGACGGAACTTCCGTCACCCTATTAGGTCAACTGCGAAAAGCCCAGGACGATACTTCCGTTCGAGTTAGAACTTCCGTCCGAAACTCTCCGGAACCGACGGAACTTCCGTCAGCCCGGACGGAACTTCCGTCGGGCAAGATTTGAACTGGAAAACCCTAGGAACGGTACTTCCGTCACGTTTGGGACTTCCGTCCCAAACTCTCTGGAACCGACGGAACTTCCGTCGACCCGGACGGAACTTTCGTCGGTGTGGAGAAGATAGGAAAAGATAGGCTTTTTGATCGAGGTTGAGTGAGTATTTTGGTTCCAAGTTGTTTGAGAATACCTAGAGCACATTCTTCCCTGCACGTAAGATCGCTTCACCCCTCTTAATAGTTTGGCACACCTATACTCAAGAAGTTATAAATCTAAACTTGTCATCTTTGCTCTTTGAGTACTTCAACTTTTTAATTGAGGGGTTTACTTTCTCACATTGTGGATACTATCATTTTGTTGTCCTGCACAATGACTCAATAACCACATTAGAGCTTTTAATCATTTGTCATTTATCACCAAAACCCACTAAGGGACCTAGTGCATCTTCGGTTTCAGTGGAGGAGTCTTGGACATAAAATTTGACCCTTGTAGGATTGTGTTGTTTCCTGCAAGACCACTTATAAAATTTGACTAATAATAAAAATTTTCTTCACATAGACTTGAGGAATAATTGCTTTAGGTGGTAGCCCTTGTCTATCATTGATTTATCCAAGCATGCATACAATGTTGCTAGGTAGTTGCGGCTTGTTGAGTACTTTATGTACTCACGATTTTTCCACTTTGTTTTTTAGACGTTGGTACAGAGGAGCCCATTGAGCTGACGGACGGTGCCGCCGGAGAGGAGTGACGGTCTCGCCTACACTCAAGTCGTCTGTTGGACTTGGAGTTCCATCACCACATCTTAATGTGAGATGCTTCCGCTAGTTTCCTTTTCATGTTATCTCGTTGTCCTGCGTGCCACAATCTTGTATCCATGATGATGAGATTTGAGTTGGAGACTATATTATTGGATGATCTTCATTATCTTACTTTGTTTTACTTCATTCTTATGGTTTGATGATGCTATATTGTGATGGATGTACGTGCCCACTCCTAGGAGTGACAAAGAGGTACAAAGGGTTCGAATTTTTACTTTGGTGAAATTCGGGTCCTCACACTTTGGGTGAGAAGGATTGCTACGGTGAGAAAGAAGCTATTAAGCTTAAATGCAAGAAAACCTTAGCAGTTGGGATTAAGTACGTTCATCCGAAACCCTCATGCATTAATGTTGTGCAACAATCTGATATGATCTGCATATGTGGTATATTTACCCCTCAAGAAGAGATTAGAATAAGTATGTTAAAGTTTCTTCGTCTTGCACAAGACTGTCACAGGCCTGTCCCACCTGTTGGGGACAAATGTGGAAGTAAGTACCTAATACTATTGATAGTCACATTGATATTTGTTTTGAAAAGATTTGCTACTATGAGGACATGGATAATATAGTCTGTATGGTATGAACCTTGTTTTCCAGGTTTTAGGATTCCACAACCATTATCCCCGTCACCATGAATGTCATCCACCGGATTTTCGTTAGCTTGAGCAATCCAGGAAGAATAATATGTGTAAAAAAAATTGCAGTTATGAAAATCCAAATAATAATAATAGGAAAACATTTCCTTTATGGTATGGTGGTGTTCATTCATGGCACGATACTTTATTTTAGGAGGGTGTGGGGTTTGTTTCAACAATGAAAAAAATTAATTCCTAGTGGAAACTGAAAAAAAAAGTTTTTAACTTACCATCAGCGTTAGATAAATAGATATCTAGTCCCAATCAACAAGATCAACAATATCCTCCATTGTTTCCGTTCATTGCAAGGAAGAACGCAAGTGTATTCTAGTCCAAGCCGATGTTCCTATTAAACCAACTAGAATGCTAGGATGACAACGAAAATCCTCTAAATGACATATCAATTGTTTGCTTTTTTTACAGGGAAAAAAGGAACTTTCATTACACCAGCACCTGAACCGCCGTACCACCGCATGACGCGTTCACTTGGCAAGCTGTGCTAGCTCATGCGCTACGCAAGTTTGCTCCATTCTCACATGCTTCACTATGAAACATGCATCTAGTTTCCGTTGACCCTTTGGATGATGAGGTTCAGAATAGCCACAAACAATGGTAAACGAATGCTCATAATTTCTTGAGGTCAACTATGTCATTCTCATTGCCTACAGGTTGCAGCCCAGTAGGAATTGTATCTGAGGAAACACTAATATTATTATTGTTAGGAAGAAATAAAACAAGAGGAGTTCGATAGTAACATTATAATAAGCACAATAAATACTGAAGAAGTTGATGCAGAAATAATATAAATGATTGATTCTATATATAGGAGATTCTGGCCATATCGTACTGTCCTTAACACAGAAGAGTTTGCCCTCCGAAGTCACCAGCGATTATGTTCCTATATATCATGTCCCTGGTATAACCATTTCCGTTAGGTGCTACTCGCTTGCATAATGTTTATGGCCGGTGCTCTTTGGCGTCCAAGTGCTCTTATACCATCAAAAGATGCATGGTGATAAGTTCATACTAAAGTCAACAAAAATATGGATATTTAAATAGTGCATGTTCATACTAAAGTCACAATGAAGAAAATAGAATCATTAATTGATGCATGATGTGCTAATTTGATTAAAAAAATCAGCCACTGTTTATATATGCACTTCCCAAATATTTGAGGGTCCATTTGGAACGAAGGAATGAAAAGTAAAGGAACAGGAAAAACGCAGGAATACGAAGAAAACACAGGATTTGAAAAAGTGACAAAACTACAGGAATTGAGAACGTAGGAATGGAAAAAATAAGGTGTTTGAAATGTAGGAATAAAAATGTTAGTGCAACTATTAGTGGGCTATATTATCAATATTTAATGAAAAGAAATTGAAGTAATAGCCTCATATCAGTGAATTAGCCATTTACTGTACATTAACTCACTAATTGCATGTAGATCGTCAGATTGTCTTAAACTATTTTTTATCTATAATATGAGCTGATGGGTGGGTAGACGATTCAACAAGAGTATTGTAGTATAGTTTATCTCCTATAGTCTTCTCTCTCCCCGCCAAATTATACTCCATGGCTGCCGGCAGGTTACTGTTTGCAGGCTGAGCAACAACCATCCGCTTCGAGGAGGCCTACTCTATGTATTTTCATCTACGCGAAGGTGAAAATACAGGCTCACGACAGTAGCGCTTAGCGAAGCTCGAGCAGCTGGGACCAGAACGACGGCGAGAGCCAGCAAAAAATCGTTCCATTGGTTTTGAGTGGATTGTTTCATTCCTGTAAAACGCACGTACATTGCTTTCTTTCCCGAGGAAATGAACCAAGCCTTCCTTCATGCCAAACATGTCGCACCGTTCCTTTCCAGAGGAACACTTTCCTACGAAAATTCCTTTACGCATCATGTGTCCCAAACGGGGCCTGAGATTTAACATTTTTACTAGCCTATTTATATATACACTTCCCAAATATTTGATCTTCCCAAATACTAACCTATTTATATATACACTTCCCAAATATTTGAGCTTTAACATTTTTACAATATTCTCCCATTGCAGGCTCATAGAGTAGTGACCGAAAAGTTGGATGACTAGATCTTAGGGTAGTTCTATCTACTCTCTATATTTGTACCAAGAAGAAAACTAGGCAGTGAACACAAGAACACGTGGAAGTGGAAGTCTTAAAAGGTGCCGTTGCATGTTGGTGATACGGAGTTGGCTGCAATAAGGTTATTTTTGCATTTTGAATAACCTTATTATGTTGGTTGAAAAATTGTTTCTTTTCGACCATGGTTGAAAGTAGAAGAGCATAAGCTCAAGGCATGCAGTTAGATCGCCTTTACACTTTGGTTCGCGTATTTTGGTTTCATCACAACATTGAAGTACCTGCCCATGCACCGGACAAAAATGGAAAGTAGAAATGAACCTGACTCGCTCGTTCACTGATGCTGACCCCGACTGTCCTTGATGCAGATGTTTTTGGGTGTGTTTGGTTTAGCTTTTTGTGCTTTTGCTTCTTAAAAAAGTTCTTCCATGTGCTTTAAAGAAAGAGAAATACTTTGATGAACATAGGGGCATGTGCCTACCCTAGCTTTTCTATTAATTATGGATAAATATAAATATTGATCTCTGACTATATTATTAAACATGTCAGACTAGTTGTAGATATGTTGTCAAATCATAAATTGAAGTATAGAAACATCAAATTCTGACAAATTCATGAAATTATGTTAAATTTTATGAATTTGTTAGAATTTGATATTTCTGAACTTGAATTTATGATTTGATAACATATGTCTACAACTAGTATGACATGTTTAATAGTATAATCAGATATTCAATATTTATATTTAACCATAATTAATAAAAAAAACTAGGGTGGGCACATGCCACTATGCCCACAAAAGTCATTCTCAGAAAGAAAATTAACTTTCTTGTAGTTCATTTCTTACAGCGCTCAGACGCTTGCTGTGACTGATTGTGAGATCAAAATTTTCATGAAAATTACCCACCATGTCACTTGTTATGTGGACACCGTCATCATCCATGGATGTTACATTCTTTTTCTTAAGGAAGATCTATGGATGGTGATGGTGGTGACGTACCTAAACTGCTAAACGTGACAAGTGCAATAAGATCTATGGCAGAATTTTTCTCCCTTTCGTGTTGTATTTGACTTCATCAGAACTTTACGTACCATGCCCGTACTCTCGACAAAACAGAAACGAGGAATGAAACAACATGTACCTGCACTTTTATGTGTTGTGAATCTTCAGAACGTCATAATTTTGTTCACTTTTCGTTTTTGTAACGTGCTCAGTATAATTAAACATTTGAATACTACCACGGTGCAGTCTTTCTTTTTTTTAAAAAAATAAACGTGCATACACGGTGATGGTGTCTTATTTTTCCAACAGAAAACCCATGTACAAATGAAGTGCACGTGTCATGGTTTTTATTCCAATCTAAATCGAGTCTAGAAGATTTCACAACCAAATTTTAGCAGGTTTATTATGTTTATGTTTTGTCTATATGTTCTTCCTAGCTCACTGAAAGGTAGGTGGTCCAAATGTCCAATACACGACACATGAATTTGCTGGAAAGTGAGGATTTTAAATAAGTTTCTTCTTGATAGCTGTGACGTGATGTCTTGCATGTTAATCACGACCTATGAATGACTTTTGGGCAGCAAAACAAAAGGGGAAAAGGAAACATTTTTCCTGCACCTTTTTTTCGAGCGAAATTTTTTCTGCACCTTCGCTTAGTGATATATAGTACCTGACTAATAAGAGAGTTGTTTGATAAGTTCTTTTTAGAGTGAAGGTCGGTGATTTTGAATAATTATGCTTTTTTTTTTGTTGACTAAGGGGCACTCTATCTCGCTTGGAAAGGGAGAGGGCACAAGGCATGCAGGTATACGACCTTTTCACTTTGGGGCTGGGTTCCAAAAACAAAACTGAAACGTCTTGGTATTCAGGTGATGCAGGTCATACCGTGATGCAGATATCTTATCACCACTCCTAGCTAAAAGCAGCAAATGTTTTGTATCCTTTTCCGCTATGTGCCTGCATCGATCATGTCCTGTTTTTTTTTAAAAAAATATTCTTCGTTTTCTACTAAACATAATATATATGTTCAGTTTCCCTCTGGCTGGTACTATTATTTGATTTTTTTCTACTTTTTAGCAAAGCTATTATGTATTTCAACATACGAATAATACTACTACAGCAATATAAGTTTGGGGGTGCAAACTGCAATCCTCCTCGACTCTTCGTATTTATTTATTTCAACATGCATGCATGCATGCATGGTGATGGTGACATGCGGAAAGGAAGTTCTACTAGTCTTCCCCTGCTTGTCCGTCAGCAGCAGCGAAACAGTTTTTGAAACAGTGAATCTTTTGTACCGAAAGAGGAATAGGGGTGGAGAAATCAAAATCTTCACCCCACAAATTATTAACAGTACGGACGTTCATCGTCACTGTACAAGTTCTACATAATACCACTTCGTGTTCAATCTTGCTTTTTAACGAAGAAGTTCTAGATACAAACATATTTGTGCCCACAAATAATAACTTAACTATCATAAGGCAGCTGCTTGCTCTTCTTCAGGCAAGCCATGGCTTCATGGTGAAGCAGGAGAAGCGTGTCCGCAGCCTCTATCTCAGCATCAGCAGCCATCACGTCATCTCCACCCAAGTCGTCGTCGCTGCTGCCACCGTTCGAGCTGGAGCCGCCTTCGTCGTCAGAGCTTGAATTCCCCTCTCTATCGTCGTCGTCGCCATCGTAGATGGAATCACCGTCCTGAAGCAGATCAGCGTTGGCGTCGCCGTGGAGCTCGTCGCCGTTGGCGTCGACACCGTGTAGCTGGCCGCCGTGGTGTTCGTCGCTGTCGCCGTGTCCGCCGTGGAACTGATCGCCGTGGCCACAGTGGAGATGGTCGAGCTCCAGTAGAAGATCAGAGTAAGGGCCGCGCCTTCCAGACTCGCAGTAGGTCACGCCTTCCATTTCTGTATTATACACTTTGATGGCAATAAAGCACTGTAGGAGCTCGAGCTCCTCCAGATTCTTCAAAAAAAAGTATTTCTGGCGACACTCGCTTGCACGACGGTCGACGAGACACCCCCACTGTGGCTAGCAATCTCTCGACCACGCTGATCCAAAGGAGGCGCTCGGTTTCCCGGAAGCTAGGGTCCAAATCGATACGAATTCGGATCAGCTCCCTGGTGTTGTCTGAGCTCCAGATCATGTTTTCTGTTGGATATGTGGCGGTGGCTGGGAAATGTTGGACTTGGACAGTGTGTTCAAGCTACTGCTTGTAAGCTGCCTTCTTTGTGGACTTTGTGCGAGAGAGAAGGAGAAGTGGCGAACACCACCTCAGTCCCTTTATAGCGGACGGGAGATTCTCTTTTGGTTCTCAAGTACGTTCGCGTTTGCAGGGCCCAAGCATGACGATGGATTGACAAGTCTCTTTGCTTATTCTAGTAATCTTGAAATATGTAGGATTAAAAATTGTATGTCGAAAGATCATATAATTGTTTTAGGTTGTTGTGACCAATACATATCACAGTTCACAATATATATATTCGAATGCAAAAAAGCACACTGCTTGCACATCTAAGATTAAAAGGGGCAATATAAATTGCAATTGAGGTTTAGTCAAGGATTGTAAAACATACCTACATGTAAGGAGCAGGTTTTCTATTAGGTGGTTAGATTAGTTGCATCCAGCTATGGCCGGTTACAAGAAATGGACTATAGCAGGGTCTTTTTTTATGAGGTGGTTAGACTCAACATGAAGTGCAGAGGTAACGTCCAAAAATCCCAATGGACAGGCTCTTTTGCTATTAAGGTGCAACAGATTCACAAAGCTGAAACTTTTGGTAAAAGTGATATAATAAAGTGGGTGATGATGGCGATGACAGAGATGAAGGATGATGGCCGGATGAAGTAGATGACTTGAAGAA
The DNA here is from genome assembly GCA_031894775.1 of Chloris gayana. Taxonomy (NCBI): domain Eukaryota; kingdom Viridiplantae; phylum Streptophyta; class Magnoliopsida; order Poales; family Poaceae; genus Chloris; species Chloris gayana. Next base: position 61,334 of record JAUNZO010004686.1, on the reverse strand, counting down.
TGAGGACAACAAAGTCAGTGAAATGTATATAGAAAATGAGAAATAATTCAGTGAACATAGGGGCATATGTTCACCCTAGCTTTTCTATTAATTATAGTTAAATATAAGTATTGAATATATAGTTATACTATTAAGCATGTCAGACTAGTTGTAGATATGTTGTCAAATCATAAATTGAAGTACAAAAACATTAAATTCTGACAAATATATGAAATCCTGTTAAATTTGGCAAATTTGTCAGAATTTGATATTCTGAACTTTAATTTATGATTTGACAACATGTCTACGACTAGTCCGACATGTTTAATAGTATAATTAGAGATTCAATATTTATATTTAACCATAATTAATAAAAAAACTAGGGTGAACATATGTCACTATGCTCACAAAAGTCATTCTCATAAAAAATAGCACCTCAGAATCAGAAAGCACACAAAAGTCAAAAGGATAACAACAGAATGCAGGAGCTTGTGGACAAGCAGGGGAGTACTTTACATGAAGGAATGTAGAAAATAATCTGAGGAAGGGCCGGGATGGATGAACAAGTCTATCAGTTGCTAAGAAACATGGAATTGGTAGATGATCATGGAGATTTTGTTTGGCAAGTTGATCAAAAGATGGAGAAGAAGAAGGGGGTTTTCAGGTCCAAAATAATGGTCATTATTTTTCCTCAACTAATGGTCATTAGTTTAAGGATAGTTTAGTAATTACACTAAAAATTATATTTTTTATTCATAAAAACTTGTGTTAAATATACTAAAACTTGACTACAATAATAATGATAATGATTAATCAAATTTAAAATAAATATTTTATAACAAATTCAAGTAAAAATCGACTAACTTAGTAGTTATGATGAATTTTTGTATTATAATCATATTATTTTTACAATATTACCCTTACTAATAGTCATTAGTTGTTAACTTCAAAAATTTAATCTACAACGTTAGATCCAACTAATAACCATTAGTTGTGAAAAAATAATGGTCATTATTTTGCACCAGAAAACTCCCCCACCTTTCAAGATAGTGCAATATATGAGGATAATCTATTTGATCCTAATATGCTACTAGAGGACATTTTCTGTGAACCTTTGAGAAAATAATTCTGCAACGCAACCAAATGGTCTCCAAATAGGACAGATCAAGACAAGACTGGGATAGATCCGTAGATGTCACAAACATGCCTCAAGGAGAGAAGAGAAGTAGGGAACTATCAGTGTAGATCAAACTACAGATGACCTGGGTGACAAAACTGAAAACAACAACCATCGTTTCAACATATACTGACCACTGAGAGGCGCTTTTTGGAACTTGATTAAACTTTAAAGGCACAAGGGTTACAGTTGGGGAGTTATAAAAAGTGGAGAAGAAGAGACTACAGAGACAAAATGCACGAAAGCACAAAGTGATTACATAATGTATTTGTTAATGTGCATCCGGTTTTCTGCTTTTGAGGTACAAGCTATCTCTCTCTTTTTCGAAAACATCCTGAGGTCGCATTTCATTAATAAGAAAATAGAAATTTATCTTAATAAGAGACGATAAACACATTAGAGCTCATGACATCTGAATCCGTTCAGTCAAGCTGTACAACAACTTGTCTGTAGATAGTCTCCTGAAAATTAGTACTGTACTTCTTATCCGTGGAAGTGAGCCTGGTTTACAAAACCGAGAAAACTTCATCCTATCCGATATGAGTAGACGGCTTGTTTACGAAAACCTTTTAGTTCAGCGCCCAAAACTGGTCGTCGTGCAGTTATCAAATATTGAAGTTCTGAAAAAATTATTACCATTTTAAAAATCACTAAGTAGGAATTATGTGACTAATCGGAACAAACATAGGGGTTCTCTGAGTGAGTTATTTTCAAAACCGATGGGTTTCAAAATAATAAAAAAAAGCGCCCAGGTAACCGTTTAAGCCGCTCGATTTACCTGACAAATTTTACTTGGATTCTATTTTCGATTTTCAACTACTCGGACTTTTTTTGGCTTTCGTGAAATCAAAAAATCAATCTTGATTGGTTTTGACAGCTTCATCAATCTGGCAAACCCTAGCCTAGATAGGCATGACTTGAAAGCAACGTGTGTGCGTTGTCTCTCTCTCTCTCTCTCTCTCTCTCTCTCTCTCTCTCTCTCTCTCGTCCATATATGCTTCTGTTGTCTGTTGATGTGTTCGTGATGGCAAAGTGATAGGCTTACTCTTCGAGCACCTTTACGGTGCTCCATGATTCCCCTGGCCACAAAGTATCATGTATAGGATCTGAACGTCCATTATTATGGGCACTATAGTAATTGTTCCCTTAATAAATCATTTGACTCATGTGATTAGTACATTCTAAACCTACGCAGACCCGATCCCGCGGCCTCTGCATGTCACCAACCAGATATCACCGCTGCCTCCTCACGCCGTAAGCCTCTACGCCTCCTCTCCTTGCAGCCAGTCCCGTGCGTCGGTGGCCGAGTCCCCCGTGTCCCATCCCAATCTAGCGCCGCTAATCCTGGCCTCTGGCCTACCTTCACCCATCCTAATCGGATCAATCATGGCGCCATGTAATGGACACAGAAACTGACGAATTTTCTCAATCGATGGATTACTAAATTACCCTTTAATACTTATGATACTTGTGTATGATACTTATGATACTTGTGGGAAGTGAAAGTATCATGAGTCAGATCTCAACCATTGGATCGAGAAAATAAACGATGGACATTCTATTTGGAGTACCATAAAACTGTTGTACTCTTAGTGTAAGACTACTGGTTGAGTCTACTTACCGGCTGGATACTGACCATCTCAGCAACATATTAGTTGATACCCATATGCCGATGACTTTTCAGTTGATTATTGGATAAATTAAAATATTACAAAAAACAATTTAACAAATAATATCTACACATCTTATTTTACCTTTCCTCTAATTGCTAGCAAGCAGGTACAAGACAAACTTGGAGGCTTTGTTGGGAATGAAGGAATGAAAAGCAAAAACATACTAAACATATCTGATTATATTTTCCATGCTTTATTTTGGGACAATTGCATCCTTGACCTCATTTTGGTTCTCGATTGCATTTTTCACTTCAATATTTGATCCTGTATATAAGTTATCATTCTTGAGACTTAATCATGCCATGAGCATTCATGCAAATCCATTGATATATTTCATTTCAACAACATATATATAACACACATCCATCATTTAGTCTTTGTTTATACACTTTTACAAGAATTGTTAGACAAAAAATCACTGTCATTTAATACACCAAAACGCACTAGGGGAATAGATGCCTACCTTTCACCCCCTAGCATCCATATGTGTCCTCGAGAAAAAAAAAGTACCCCATGTCCGAATGCCTACACCGACAACCAATAGTTCAACCATGGGCCAATCGAGGATACTTGTTTCCTCGACATCCACAATGATATCACATCCTCTCGTGAACGAGGCAACCACTATGGGTGTTTCGTTATGTGATGCTCGAATCCCTAAGCCTGGCACCGTGAGATCCTCACTTAGATGTCAAGTGTCTGCCTTCCTCACTCGTCTTGATGAATTACAAACATATTAAGTACATTGACAATGGTCTTTCATCGAGGCAGCTCCAACTAACCTCTGCTATCACAACGAGGCCCTTTCGATGACTCTTCGTCCGACAAGCTATCCGTTGTCTACAACACGTCGTCGTTAGTTGTTTAACTTCTTTGCTAACCTATGCACTGCCATGTTTGTCGGTTTTGTATACTTTGCATTGATTGTCTACACTCTACAACCTTCATTCCTTTATATAAGCATTCGTTGGCATCTCAAAATCACATTTGACCGTTTGTCTTATTCAAAAAAATTATGATACTATTATTTATTTTCTTATACTTTATTCCATCATTAGGTATACTTCAGGTGTGATTTTTTTAAATAATTTTCATAAAAAAATTGAAACGATTAGAGTAGTGTCAAAAAAAGGAAAGCATGCTTAGATGAAGGAACAGAGGAAGTATCTAATAGAGTGATGCTGCACATTCATGTTTTTAAGTTAATATTTTGTTGTGTTACAAAAAGAAAGCCAGAACATATATTTCCATTATCCGAAAAGAAAACGATCAACTTTGGTAAGACTGACTATTTGAGATGAGAGGGTAGAGGAGCGGATTACAAAATTCACAGCATAGTACAGGATGCCAGGCCCGCTATGTTACAATGTTTTTTCAGATCTATATTACCCTAGTGGCAGCAAAAATATAAATTGAGGCGAAATTTCAATCCCTGCTCGGTGAAACGGGGCTGAAAAAACACAAACACGGGCTTCTCGCTTGCTACCGGCCCGACCCACAGGTACACAGCACTCGTCCAGCTGTCCCACTTGGCGGCTCCTGATTGGCCCGCTCGCTCGTCCCACGGATCGCTCTCCCGCGCCGTCCATTCCGTTTGGATCCGACGGCAGTCAGGCCACATCACGCGGATCGATCCCCCCATCCCACGGGACCCGCACCAGGCTATAAAAGCATCGCCCGCAGGATTCGAAACTCATCCAAAATCATTTCACATCTCTTTTTCCGCTCGCAAACGACACCCTCTCGAATCCCCCAAACCCAAACCATCAACCCAATCCCAAGCGCGGCGGCGATGGAGAAGAAGGCTGTGGCGGGGCGGAGGCTGAGCGGCGGGCCGAAGAAGAAGCCGGTGTCGCGGTCCGTGAAGGCGGGGCTGCAGTTCCCCGTCGGCCGCATCGGGCGGTTCCTGAAGAAGGGCCGGTACGCGCAGCGCGTGGGCAGCGGCGCCCCCGTCTACCTCGCCGCCGTCCTCGAGTACCTCGCCGCCGAGGTCCTCGAGCTCGCCGGCAACGCGGCGCGCGACAACAAGAAGACCCGCATCATCCCGCGCCACGTCCTCCTCGCCATCCGCAACGACGAGGAGCTCGGCAAGCTGCTCTCCGGCGTCACCATCGCGCACGGCGGCGTCCTGCCCAACATCAACCCCATCCTGCTCCCCAAGAGAACCGCCGAGAAGGCCGAGAAGGCGGCCGCCAAGTCGCCCAAGAAGGCCGCCGCCAAGTCGCCCAAGAAGTAGACGCGCCTCCCTGCAATGTCGAGGGTGCCTAGTCCTAGTCCAGTCCTGATGATGCCATCTGTGTATTAGTTATCCTGCTATGTGGTTGTGGTGGCGTTCGATATGTGTGGTAGTTGTAATGCATTCGTGTGGTGATTAATTCGCTCATGATTTAATGAAGAGAGGAAGTGGCTTGCTTTCATCCCTTTCTGTCCGCTGGATCTTGTTCGTTTCATGCTCTTCTCTTCACGAATCGACTACTTGTGATGCAGCGTGCTCCAAATGGGGATCAATGTCATACAAGACCACCAGAATACTCAGTTTCCGTCGGATGTTCGACGACTGAATTCGGATGGTTAGTTGAACTGTTGAAGAGAAATTTCTGTATGGTTTCCAGATCCGCAATCTGCTGAAATGGCTGAGATTTCAGGCTGCAGTTCCGAGGGGATGTTCCATGGTGAAACGGTACAGCGAAACTACGACATTGGGGATCAAATTCATATTCATGACCTTTTTCCACAACAGAGCATCCCCTGGAATTTCATTACCTTGGCAACGAAATTATAAGCGTTCAGAGTTCCTAGATTTAAGTCTTGTGTGCAGAAAACTAAATAACTTGACATCTAAACGAAGGTTGGCTAGAGACTAGAGGTCCGTCAGAAATGAAATTGCTATCAGTTTGTCTGTTTCACTGAACTGCCACAAAAACTTTCATGACTGAATTTGCTAGCTGAATTAGCTAGTCAGCTAGTGTCAAGCCGCGGCAAAAGAAGAATTCCAAGAGTTGCAGACTGAGCAAGACTACATTACCATCAGCAAAGCAGGACAAATTCTCAATCTCTTTCGATGAATTATATCACCAATAAATTTAATAGCAGGATGTCGATGAGGTACAGTGTATAGGCACTACGGCCCAAAAAATAGCATTTCGTCACTACTAGATCCTACTAGTGATTCCCCAGGGAATTCATTAATGGTTCGTTACTAGCGGTAATACATGACACCAACAAAATAACAATACTCGTTTCATTAGGTAACAGTATCTCCACAGCTTTTCGTCAACATCCTCCTCGGTCCCCAGTACCCCAGACAGGCAAGGCACCGGTTCGCCAGTTGGCAGCAGCAGGCTACCTCCTCAGCCCCTCCACAATGTAGGTGGCATACAGATCCCTGTATAACAACACAACATTGCAGCAGATTAGCTTGAGACAAACACGGAAGCATAAACCAATCAAAGACTCAGCACTAGTTCATGTAACTCACATGGAGTGTTGTATGACTTCGTAAGCCTCATTCGCGGGCAGAAAGTCATTCACAGCAACCTCCTTGTTCTCATTCTTCTTGTCTAAATAATCCGGTCAAAGAAATCATTCAATCTAAGAGCGCTGTCACATGCGTATGTTCAGATTTGCTATCCTAGGATGAGTAATCCGGTCAAAGAAATCATTCAATCTAAGAGTGCAGTCACATGCGTATGTTCAGATTTGCTATCCTAGGATGAGGGTTCAAGTGGTCAATTTGTCACAGAAGGACAGATGCATATATGGCAGTTAAGCAGTGGGCCAGTGGCGTATATGGAAGTTAAGCTTAGCTGAACCCTGGATTTCTTCTAGTAGTAAATGTTATGCAACGAGCTAAGAGAATTTCAGATGTAAGCACTTGTTATTTATGGAGTAGGCTCTAAGAAGACAGGACCAAATTTTTTTTTACTGAATGAATAAAAAGGATACAGTCCTCAAAGAAGCGCCTGATTTCAGCCAAACGGTGAGGGGAAGCTCCTTGATGTCGTTGTAATGCTTGTATTCGGGATCATCAGCACAGACAGCAATGATCTTGTCATCTGCCTCTCCCTGTGCAAACAAATAGGGTATTAGAATCTTTGCAAAGCCATAAAACAGAATAATTTCAAAGTTGAGAGATGGACGCAAACCTGATCAATCATAGGCATAACACCAATGGCCTTGGCACGCAGGAAACAACCTGGTATAACTGGCTCCTACATGCACAAAGGTAGCGTATTATTCTCCAACATGGTTTGGCTGTAGTAGATTTCTAACATCCAAGACTACAACTTAACCCATTTTGTAGTTCAGATAACTAAGATTAATATATACCTGCATTATAACCAGCACATCAAGAGGATCGCTGTCCTCACAAAGTGTGCGGGGAATGAATCCATAGTTGTGAGGATACACAACTGATGAATACAGCACACGGTCCACCTGCACACGTGCAACATTCAGGAGGAATGTAGTAGGAAAATTGGCAACGGAAGAGAAAAGAGAGGTTCACAAAGCACAACAATGGGTGAGACAAACTGCATGGTTTCTTTACCTTGATCAGCCCAGTTTTCTTGTCAAGTTCATATTTAACTTTGCTGCCCCTGGGTATCTCAATGACCTGACAAAGATACAAGATCCACATTTGTGAGCTTTTCTATACAAATACAAGCGGACATCTAACTGTGCCAAGTGGCACATACACTTGAAAAGTTCAAAAACGGCCAGGTTATTCCATAAGACATTGGTTCTCTATTTTAGCAAGAGTTTTTGTTTCCAAGGACAAAAAATAGAGACAAAACAGTTATGCAACTGTTATGAGCCTATCACAAGGATATACAACAAACTTCATCAAATTTGAAGCAAGATAGGGTGGCCTTACACAGTTGAATATCTTCGGTGCATCAGGACCTATCTCCAGATCATGCCACGGATGGGCGGCAACAGATCTCCTGGACATGGATGACAGAATCCTTTCATTCAGAGCAGGAACCTTCTGGAATGAGTTCATCTCCTTCTTGACAGCTTCTACGGCGGGAGCCATCAAAACAACCTGCCAAGAATGACAAACTTTCCAGTAAGTTGATTTGAATTCAAGGTGGCTGGATGTTTTCCTAGAGAAGGAACAATGTACACTGTAGACATAGTCCAATTAAAAATATGCCGATGTACATTTCTTATAGTATGGTGCTATAAGAAATGTACTAAGCTACCAAACATCTCTCAACGTTCATTGAAACATATATAGGAATCAGGATATAATAACAGTGGAATAGAACTAAGGAACCTTTTTTTTTACCCTAACTCTCTAAGACTATGCTGGTTTGGACAAAAGATTGGATCCTAAGATGGATGCCACTAAACTGCCTGGTTTATTTACATTAAACAATACACAGTGATTAGTTAGGTCATATTTTAAACTTATTGGTGATGTCATTAAAGACACCGAACATGTGACAGGACAACATGAGCCTGCTAACTAAGGTTCGACTGGCAGTATCATTGTCACGCAAAATGTGTGGTCCTGACTAATGAATTGGACAAACGAACTGCTAACATACCAAAACGCGTGATGCAGCAATAATCAAAACAGCAGATACCCAGAGCATACATTACGTGCAACACCATGAGCAGCCAAAAGGGTGGAAAAGGCATTCATATTTACAGACAGAAGAGATCAGCACGAAGCTCCCACATTGCGTGACAGCTATGCGCCTGTTTGAGATTCCTAAAACTAGCAGAGCGGCTGCTGGCGATCTGGCATCTGCCCTGTCGGTGTGTGGAGTGAGAGGCGTGGGCGCAGCGCGTTGGTTTGGTTGGCTATCTCAGATTCCTAAACTCAGCAGAACGGCTCGCGACGTAGCATCTGCCCTGTGGGCGTGTAGAGCGAGAGACGTGGGTGCAGCAACGCAGTGGCTGTGGTCTGTGGAGACCCACCACCACCCTGGTACCGGAACTAGAAAGGGCGTCCGCCGATGCACAAAGGAAATGAGCGGAGGCCACAATTACTAGTAGGATTTAAAGTTGCGGCTGACATCGGATATGCTACTAGGAAGTATAAGGAGCGATTGATTGGTGGCGTGCGTACGCGCGATCTGAACGACTTTTTTTTTGCCTCCACAAAAAATCATTTTCCTTTTTTTCTGCTATTTGAGATACTGCCGTAGCGAGTAAAATCTGAGCGCCACGGAAAATGGCATGATGTGCTATCCGAACCGAGCAACTGCTCGATTGCGAGAGGTGAAAAGGAACTCGCGCAGTTTTAGAGATGGAATAAATGAATAAAAAACATGTTGCACCGCGAGCGAGGTTGGCATGAACAGGACCTCCTCGGAGAGGCCGCAGCGGGGAGGCGAGCCAATGAATCGAACCTGGATAATAAGGATACAAACTCGCTATACGATCCTGCCGCTGGTTCGGAAACGCGGCGGCGCTGAACGAAATGGGGATCTACCTATCTGTCTGTCTATCCGAGAAAATATCTTACGGGTGTGGGGTCCGAATCGAAACGGATTGGTTGCGGCGCGGATCATGAAACGAGAAAACAGAGAGGTGGGAGAGGAAGAGGAGCACGACGTACCTGGCGGTAGATCTGGCGGAGGGCGCCGACGGCTGCGGGACGAGGAGGATGGGAGGAAGGAAACCCTAGAAGGCACGGCAAGGGCAAGGCAAGGAGGAAGCGGAGGGAGCTCTGCTTTTAAAGGCGGCCGGAGCAGAGCAGGCGGGCGGGCGACTCAGCCAGCAGAGGTAGACAGACAGACAGAGAGAGAGAGAGGGAGACCTGTACTTCCCGCTTCCCCGCCTGCACTTTTTCCCCTTGCCCACATTTCAATCCCGCGTCGGGGAGAGCCGCCTCTGTTTTCGAGGAATTACGTGTAGGTCCCCTCGCGGTGTCTACCGTCTAGGATCCTTGTGCTGGACCGGGCAAACTCGGAGGGCTCCGGTGCGATTGCGGCAGAGGGAGAGAGAGGAGGGCATCCGGCCGGCGAAAATGCGCACATTTCTCGATCCCCCTCCACGTGGCGCACCCGCTTCGGCAGAGGCGCGCTTTTGGGCCCGGGCCGCGGATGGAGGATCCGACGGTCGCGAGGTGTCGGTGGGGTCGTGCCTCCGCGGCGGGGGAATCGGATTCGAAGATAGCTGGCGTGGAAGCGACGCCTGGTCCGCTCGCCGGCAGAGCAACCAGCAGCACGAGTAAACTATTGGACCAAATGGAAGCTGTTGTCAATTTTTTTTCCTTAGGAAGCGAAGAATTAGTAGTAGGAAATGGAAGCTGGCGTTGGCGCGTGGGAATCCACTCGTACCGGTACTTTGATTTTCCATGGACCGTGGTATGCGCGTGTAATATTCGCGGAATATGTTTTTTTTGTTATCCTAAACCTCCTGTTGCAGCGCGTACCAAGTACCAACAGCTCGGGTCGTGTGTGTCGGTCGCGCGCGCACGTCGGTGGCAACCGACGCCTCTTGTTCCGTGGGTTCGGTGGTGGTGGAGGGAGGGCGCAGCTGGGGGAGGCGTAGCATCATCATTCTTCCTTGTGGTGGTGGATGACAGCGTGGCCCGAGCCATGCATTCGCCCTTGCACATGCGCTGCTTGACGTCTTCGCGTTCTGGAAGCGTAAACCCTTTCCCTGCTCTGCTGGCGTTGTCAACAACGGCTAATCCACTCGCTGTCGCAGTAGATAAGTCATCCTTGCTGTTGCCTCGTCGACAGGATGCATAGATGGTATGCTCCTATTTACTTACTTACGGTCAATTGAAGGGAACGCGTCGGTTCAATTTAGGGCATCTACAGAGGTTTAGACGGCAGCCGTCTGTAAGTATCTTGATTATTGAACACAGACAGTAAAAAAGACAGCTTATACAATGGATCGTTTGTTGAGTTGTCTGTAAACTAATTAAGTCATGCATAGACTTGGAAAAATATTGATCAAGTATGATCATCATCTTTGTGTACTATTTTACCGTTTATTGGAGAGAAAGCTAAATTACACTTTTGTTCGAACCCTTCATGTTTTAAGCATTTAAAAATTGAACAAAGATGTTCTTCACACGACCACCACAAATGACAAAAAAAAAAGGATGCAAATGCAGTTATCCGTCATCTAGCCACAACCACTTTTGGAGTCAATCCACATACGAACACACGCGATGAAAGGAAAATACAAAACAATATCGCTTCCAGCAAAGTAAGCTGGAGCCTGCCCTCCGATCTCTGCAACACATCCGCCTTCCTGCATCAGCATCGTGCGGCTTCCAGTCTGCTGCTGCAAGCGTACATTCGCATGCCCGGCGTCAATTTGAGCTTCCTTTGTCTCGTGTGAGATCTGGTCATGGACAGCAAGCAGGGCGAAACAAGTCACTACTGTTTGGAGGGAGGCGGTGCAAGAGGCCATCAACGTGGAGCAGGAGCGCACGACACGGGCATAGTGAATCTCTCGGACTCTTGGTAGAGGGCGGGCGCGTGCAAACAGCCGTAGGCGGAGGTCATCTTCGCATTTGATCTGGAAGCATGTCAAACGATGATACAACGGGGGACGGAGTCGTCTTCAGCCTCGGAGCATGAGCCCGTTGCCGTCGTCTCGTGAGGCGACGGCTCTGCTCTCTTTCTTCTTTAATTCTCGTCCAGCTCAGCAAATCCAGCCCAGCATACAGACGGCATATTAATTACCATTGTACATGTCCTAAGTGTATGACCGACGACACTCCCTCTCGCTCGACTTGCCGGTGGAGCAGGGCGTGGCTGGCACGCGTGCCCTTTGGCCATTTCGCACTACTACTACTAATTAATCTACTCCCATGCGACTTTGACCTGCTGCCTGCCCGCTCATCTGCGAGTCATCGATCCCACCATCTTGGACTCGGGACAACCCAACTTACTTTTAGTTCCCCCGCACCCTACTCTTCCCCATCTAGTCCACTAGTTTATTCCAAAGCAACGCCGTGCCGCAAATCTATGCAACGCAACTAATCTACTACAGTGACTCCCCACTTAATTAATTAGCTCGGCGGCATATGCCCATAATATCCATCCGTCCTGCCTGGTGGACCATACTATGCACCCACAGTAAATATCTCTTTCTGCTACGTAGTACCCTTGCTTGGCTGTCGGTCAATGCCTAAGCACGCGGCAACACGCCAACATAAAAATGCCCTTTCGTGCATGCTACTTGCGCGGATTTAGTGAGTGCACGCACCGGTAGTCGAGTACGAGTACGAGTACTTCATTTCCGCGTTAGTTGGTTCCTGCCTTCATTAGCACAGCGCTAGTAGTACTTTTTTTCAAGCGTAATAATTGACAGCGCCGGTACTCCTGCCACCGACAATGTCAACATGACAAGAATCCCCACCGCCACAGCCCACGGATGGTGCTTATTGGGCCCCCTCGCTCTTTGTTCGTGGGCTCATCGCGCTCACTGGGCTCTACGAGACTACGACCTCCTGCTCCTCTCAAAATGTTGCACTTTGCTCTGCTCGTTTTCAAAGGAACCATACATGCAGAAACCATTGAGGCAACCCCTTGCCGCGGCTTGCTAGCGGCCTTGGGTTGCACAAGTTTCGAATTGCAAATTATTGTGGCCAATGCCGTCCGAAGCATCCGAGGTGGAGGATTGGGGATTTATGGCAGCTTCGTCAGCGAGGAACTTTGTTCGCCAAAGCCGCAAATGCTGATGGTCGTCATATATTAGGACGACATGTGCGAGCGGGACTCTGTTCTCTTTACTCCACTCTAGTTTCTTAACTCAACCGGATGGAGCGGAGCATATTGCGTGTGTATCACTCGTACATAAATACTATCTGTAAGGGCAACCACAATGTTGCATGCTAAAGTAGTCCATATAAATGGGTCCCACAACAGGTAGTCTATAGTTACGGACAGGTTCATAATGTCTAAATCAAAAGTAGTCAATAGAATAAGAGAGGAGTGTGAGTGATAAAATATTTTTTATTCACTACAGCTAATCCATAAGCATATGGATAGCTTTTGCTATTGATCGCTTATAGACCGGTTGCACAATGTTTCAGCCGAGTCAATAGTGATTTGTTTATTCCTTATTGACCACTTTATAACTACATTGTGGTTGCTAAGTATATCATACTTTCAAAATCGATAGAAACACATTTAACTAGTTACAACGTGAAAGTAGTTTTATCATTGAATTAAAATAAGTCGTGCAACTTTAAAGAATTTAGTTGATTGTGGGGTATGCCTATAACCCCATCCTTCGCTCTCCTTCCCCAACGAAATACCATGTCTTCTTATCCTTCATCTTTATCATTGATTTTCTTAATCTATTTCATTATTCAACAATGCGGATATTTTATTGTTATATGGTAGTTACATGTAGACGACCTTACCGGAGGGGCTACAAAAGGCGGCGCGATGGTCCATGCACAAAGAGGCGGCGGGGGAGAGTGCGAGCCACGTGAGCTGCTTGCACCGCGGGTGGATCCCCTCCGCGTCATGCTATGTCTTGCACACAACACTCACACGGAACCGATGGCCAAGGGTCAGGAGGCAACCACAATAAAGACTAAGATGCTCGATGGCGTGTGTTAGCCCGTGAAAAAGTGAACGACGACAGGAACACATTTTACTAGTTACAGTTAATGTTGGTGAAAGTAGTTAAATATATATTTTTATCATTGAAGTACAAATAAGTCATGGAACTCTTAATAAATATAGTTGATTAAGGGCATATGCTCCCACAACCCTTCATCGCCTCTCCTCCCCGAACAAATACTATGTTTTCTTATTGTTCATAAGCTGGACCTTTTATTGAGTTTCTTAATCTATTTCATCATTCAATGGTCCAAAGATTTTAAAGTTTGTTTTATAGATTATATATTTTTTGAACACTACTATAATGCTTGTTGTTTTTGAAAAAGTAACTTTATGCATATTTGCTTATGTAGAACTTATAAAATATTTTCATTTGTTATTTCATCTATGATTAAAATTGACAAAAGAATTTTACTTTGTAGAAAAATGTAAACAATATATTTTTCATGCATGCAATGCATGATGAATTCAAATTTTTTTGTTTACGATAGAGTAATTTTTTCTAGTACTATTTGCACCCAAGTGATAGAAAATTACTGACTTTTGTGTTGATTTTTAAAAGAAAATTGATTATTTGTTCCTTTTTTTAACAAAACTAGTACTTTTGAATTTGAGCCACACCTCTTCAGCGATACTTTTGAAAAGAAAATGGAGATGTGTCATTGACCAACGGGGCTATTTGTAGAAGTAGTAGTTTATGTGAAATTTATCTAAAAATCCATAGTTTTTTGTTACTTTGGTACAAATAATTATAGTTTTCTAAAATATACTCGTTAGGAAAAATGTTGTCACATGTGGCAACGACGGACTCGTTAGTTTAGGTCTTTTTTTCTTTTTGAAGAAAACTGGAGGGGCAAGTACCTTATAGACTTTTATTAGAGCTTAACTTAGAGTTTACGTACAAAGAGAAATCGAAAGAAACAAGAGAAAGAACAGAAGTGTACTAGTATGTCTTTTTCTGTTTGGTTGTCTCCTAGGACTTGGAAGTACTAGATAAAAAATTTGTGTTTTTAAGGCCATGGAATTTTATGGGCATGACATACACTAAGTGTAGTGTGTGGCCCTCTAGTCGCGTATATAATACACTTTTTGCTGGAATAAATAAAAAGCACGGCAGCTGGCTGTTGACGCCGCTTGCAAAAATATAGTGTATGGCAGTTCCAAGTGCACTGATTCCGCATCCGGTCGCATAGATGGCATATGCTCCTGGGCTTGGGCCCTTGATGGGCTGCTCGGGTTTTCAATCTGCTTATGCTCCAAATCAAATACGACCTCCTGCTGGCTGTATTGTTCTGCTGAACCATGAGCAGTTTATGTAGTCATTCATTAATTGAAGTTTCAAACACTAATTCAGAGGTATAGAACCGGTTCATACCTGCTATTTGAAGAAAATATCCTCCAAAGTCCACTTCTTGTTGTGGCTGTTATCTAATAAGAATAGGTTTTTAACAAGAGATAATTTAGCAAAAAAGCAGAAAAATAGAGGATTTGACTTGTGTCTTTTGCAATGAACATGAATCAGTAAACCATCTATGTGTTTGATTGTGTGGTAGCTAGGTGTATGTGGTCTGAACTATCTGATAGCCTAAAGTTTCGTTTAGAAAGTAACCATGAAAGCATTGCTAGTAGATGGATCATCGGTAATAAGAGCTATGGCCTAGTAGTTAACATGATTACTTGTGCAGCCATGTGGAATCTCTAGAAATTGAGAAACAGTTTCATTTTCCAGAATGCAGTGTGGAGAGGGATGACATATGTCTGGGAAGGACGACTACCTATGATCGGACAATGACAAGTCCTTTGTCCAGCGATGAAACTGGAAAGCGTTCAAGCAGATAACTTGCAACATGGAGTTCAAGTTGAGAAGGTGCCTCGATCACAGCGTGAGAGTGATGTTTGCATGGCCAAACCGGGCAATGCCGGATGTAATAGGATACTAGCTGGTAAGCTGGGTGGTATATGTTGAATCAGTGTGAGAACCTGGTGAGGTTGAAATCGGTGCACTGTCCCTTTAACTCTAAAAAAATAATTGAAGTTGCCCTTTAGTTTCATGTTCACGAGCCTTTGAGGAAATCTGAAACTAACTAGGTAAGCAATTATGTGTTGTGTTGATTTGTTTTAATGTAGTTTGTTATAAAATTGAATTATCTTGACAAATGCGGTATGTTTTTTGAACCAACACAACAGGAGGGATCAAGCCCCTCAGGCTGCATGTAGTCAGAACTGCTGAACGGTGATCAGCTGAAAACATGGCTGCTAGTACTAGAAAACAGCAGCCCTCCATGCTTGTTCATTCCTTAATCCGGCCGCCAAACAAAAGAAGATCAGAACAGGGGAGCATGAAAAGGGGGAAAAGACTCTGCTTCATCCTATTCTATTCTACAGTATACAGTACTACTTTCCTATGGGCAGCGGCTGCCTTGCTGCTGCTGCGTGCTGTCGTAAACAAGAAGAGGAAGAAAGAGGATGCTGAAAAAGGTTGCGCGTTCCCCAGGAGAATGTCCCCCGCGCGCTGCACGAGTAGCAATGGCGAAGCAATCATGTTCATCCTTTCAGGCCGTGTTTCGGTTTCAGGGTCGGCCACCATGCACGCGACACCTTTTCAGGCACCGGTTTCAGGGTCGCACGGACATTGCCGATGATGATGTCATCAGCGACTCAGAACCTGGAGGAGTGCGGGCAGGCTTCTGTCCGCGAGACGGCGAGCATCTCCTCTGCCTCCACCGCCGCGCTGGGTGGCCGCCGGAACCTGGTCGCGCCCTGGTTGGTGAGGTCGCTGGCCCCGGCGGCGTGGAGGCTCGCGGAGAAGAGGGAGCTGACGGGGCGGTGGTCGGAGAAGCGCGACTCGCCGCGCGTGTACCACAGCTGCTCCATCCCGTCGCCGCGCCACAGGATGCGGTCGCACCTGCAGGTTG
This sequence comes from Chloris gayana, assembly GCA_031894775.1. Lineage (NCBI taxonomy): Eukaryota > Viridiplantae > Streptophyta > Magnoliopsida > Poales > Poaceae > Chloris > Chloris gayana. Next base: position 45,034 of record JAUNZO010004686.1, on the reverse strand, counting down.
TTACAGGTAATGAACGTGATTAGGCACTAACACAGTTCCAGCTCGTCGTAATTGGTAAAAGACGAGACCGTCGCAACACTTGTTTAAAACTACTAGGTATACGTGCGTGCATGCGTGAAGCTACTGGAATCTGCTCAACATTATAGAGTAGTAGCTTCCTTGCTGTGCTAATCTACTGATAATTAAGTGACAGTAGTAGGCTTGTCTGCGACAGTAGGCGACCATTGCTCGACAGGGACTGGTCACCATCGAGTCTAGTACGCTAATCTACTGATAATCAATTCCGGTAGATTATCACGACCGCTCTAATCACCGAATGCAGAGCATCCGGTCTGATCAGTTCCAGATTCCTCGGTCGTCCTCTCAGGCTCCAATCATCCACGGACGTGGCAAACAAGTCTTTTTCTCGGCCCCAATTAATCAACATCGCCTCATCGGCAAGGTGTTGTGATGGTGACGGAAACGTGCGATCGAGTCAAATCCTGGAATTCAGGCGTTTATATAGAGCTCACATGCAGGTTAGTAGGTTTGATGCGAATATGCATGTGCTCATCGGTCGTCAGTGAGCGGTCACTTGCATCATGCGTGACTAGTGCTCGCTCCTTGTCCTGCTGCGGAATGACCGCCACGTGGCACCGCCTAGTAGTAGTAGCATCTAGTAGTAATGATCAGAGGAGGAAAAAGGGGGTTGCCGTACGGTACCATGCTGGCGTTCGCTTCTTGTCGCGCGAGGAGGCGGAGGTGATGGCGTATGCGTCGGAGTCGGCGAGGTACTTGTAGGTGGGCGGGAACCGGATGCGCCCTTCCTCCCAGCCGGCGAACACGCGTCCGGCGCGCTGCTCCGCCCGCAGCTGGTCCCGCTCCAGAAGCGCCTCCCACTCGCTGCGCTCCAGCAGCTCCCGCGTGCTCCTGCCGCTGCTCCTCAGCCGGTAGTTCAGGTCGCCCAGCCAGATCACCTTGCTGCCAACAATCCGTCCATCCATTTCACTCATGAAGTAACATTTCGCATCTAGTGCTCCAAGATTAATCAATCGATTATTACTCGTGCTCCAAGATGGTCTCCGGCGACGCGCAGAAGCGCGTGCGCTTGAGGATGTCGGCCACGTCGCTGTTCCGCCGCACCTCGTCGCCGTCCTTCTCGCCCGACGCCAGGTGCGTGCACACGAAGCACATCGTCGCCGCGCTCCCCCGCAGCGCCAGGCTCACCGAGATCGACCCCTTTTCATTCATCGACAAGTCAGGAATCAATATTAAGCAGCTTAATTATGAGTGAATTATTTTTAAAAGAGAAGAAAAAATTAACTACCTTGTTCCCCATGTAGCCCATGATTCCCCTGCCGACGCACGACACCTTGAGGCTGGTGACCGAGGGCATGAGGTCGGCCCGGACCCACACGCACAGGAAGATGCCCACCATCTGCTTGCTCGCGGCCAGCCGGTAGCCGTGCCACTCCTCCTCCTCCTCGCTGCTGCTCGACTCCGGGTTCGACGTCTCGTCGTCCGTGCTCAGCCTCTCCTCCGCCGCCAACAAATCCGAGAAGCTCACCCTGCCGTTATCCGTGCCGTACCGGTGGCTTGGAGTAGGAAAGCTCTGGCTTCGTTTCGAGGCGGGGGAGTTGAGCGCTTCACGGATCAGATCCAGCCACTCGTACGCCGGACCCTTGTCCTCGGCTCCGAGCACGTTTCCGGCGTTCAGTGGAACGATCTCTTGGAACCTGTGGCATGGACAACCAAATGATAGAATTGGTTTAGATTCTTTTTCTTTAAATCCCCCTGTTTTATGAGCTGAAGAATTGTACTCCCTCCGTTCTAGTTTATTTGCAATTCTCGAGGTGTTTCTGAGTGTCTAGAATCTGACGGTGTGTTCGAGGTTCGGAGAATGCTCAATGAATCTAGTATAAGACAAATAATTCGAGACGGAGGGAGTGATAAATAAAGGGTTATGTATGTAGGGGTCCGAACTTGTTCCATTTTCTAAGAAATGAAGAACCAAATGAGTTTATTTGGTGACAATGTACTTCCATAGGAAGTTTGGTCAAATGGAGCACAACTTTTCAGTTTTAGTACACAGGTTGACAGTCTGTTACTACAGGCACGGTAGGCTGACAGCAGGGAACCAGAAAAGGCATGAGTTCCTAATCTATCTGTACTAGTAGTGCAGTACTCATGAGTTCTCAAGGAAAGGGTGCCCAAACAAACATGATTAGGGCCTGTTCGTTTCCAGCTATATAATTTTTAGAGGGTCAAATCAAAGAGAATTTTATTATTTTGAAGTACTAAATAAAGTCTAATCTCGAAACTAATTGCAGACCCCCTATCTAATTCACGAGACGAATCCAACGAGGGTAATTATGGTGTTATTAGAAGATGTTTACTGTAGCATCACTGTAGCTAAACATAGATTAATTAGGATCATTAGATTCGTCTCGCAAATTAGAGGAGGGGTCGCGACATAGGTTTTATTATTAAATTAATAAAAGTATCTACTAAATAGTAAGATTCTCTTTGATGTGACAATATATAAATTTTAGAGGGTGGAAACGAACGGGGCCCGTGCAGAAATGGTTCCCAAAGATTGAGGTGCAGGAGTTAACCAACACTGAAATCCATGACCATGATGATGTAGTATGCTCTAGTACAATACCTATTCCCAGCACTTTACACTGAAATCCACACCAAACTGCCAAGTCCTATGAGCCCGAGGGCTCTGTTTCATGATTAGCACCGGTGGAGCTTTCTGCCGGAATCATGTCGTACTGAAACGGCATCAAACGGCCAGCCCATTTCCGGTCATCCCAGCGTTTTTCTACAGATGATGAGCGCTCTACTTGCACTACTTAATCAATTTCAGGAAACAATAGTACATCTGTTCTCTAGAGCTGGAAAATACTGTACACGTACCCAAGGACGTAGATGTGAGCAGAGGAGGAAGCAGGACCGTCCATGAGCCAGTCGGAGAGATCCAGCCCTCCGTGGGGCGCTCTGCCGCCCACGTTCCACGTCCCAACGAACATCCTGCACACAGTCGTCGTACATATTACAGTCAGCCAACAGTCGTCGTTGCATAATAACAATACTAGTACGTGATTAGCGAGGGATTAATCTACGCAGCACCATCATTAGCCTCGGCTAACACAGAGTATACAACTGCGCCTACCACTGATGCACTACTACTGTCCCTATGTGCTACTACTAGTAGATAAATTAAAGCTTCAGGTCGGCAATCCTGAATTATCCCACCACCAGCAGCGTCCTCTAATTCTAACCACCAAGTTGATGAAATCGTTTCAAGTCCACTCAAATTTGACTTGCGAAAACCCACTCGGAATGAGCTGGATCGATTGACTCTTGGCAGCAGCATGTTGCCAGTTTAGAAATTCTTTTCTCAAGCAATTGGCAGCAGCATGTTGACACGACATCTGAAAAAAAATATTTCATCCTCGCACCCTGCTGTATTTGTTTGTGCCATGCTCTCGGATGGGACGCATAAAAATACGCGGGTTTCCATCCACGGACGTAAGCCGTGGCCGCCCAGCTCAGCTCCATGGCTCACCTGAGTTCCTTGGGAGGCCGCCACGACGAGGCCGGCGCCGATGATCCATACCGGGGCGGCGGCGGCCTCAGGTTCTCCGACCTCTCCAACCAGCCACCTAAACAACACAGGCATGGGCAAGAACGGTGAAGAAACGTTCAAACCGAAATGGAAAACATTTGTAAATCTGGTGCAGTTTACTATTATTGGCCGTATACTATAATTTCGGTTCGGGAATTTTATTTTCCGGAAGAGGATGGAAAGGAATCTAATCCAATAATCTGTAAAGGGTCAGTGTACTTGCATGCCGTGAGGTAACGAACGTGGCCGAAGCCGTGGTGCTACGCTGGCCCTTTTTGATGCTTTGGGAAGGAACAGTAGAAAGTGGCAATGCAAGTACCTGACGGGTCTCTGCCGGGGAGAAGGCTGCCATCTCTGTCCGAGCAGCTCTTCCTCCTCCTTTCCTGCTGCCGCCCTCCAAAGCTCCTCTCACCTGGTCAAACACACACATCGCGGTCTTGTGATTATTTAGAGGATTCTGAAACTTGCAAGTTCAGGCGAATTTGAAAGTGAAATAAAGGATGCCTTTTGAAATGTTCGACAGAGATTGGAGACTAGCACGACTTACTGATGCAGTCTGAATGGAACTCTGAATTCCTCAGGTTGAGCCATTTTTTCACCACCGTCTTCGCCCTTGGCCACGACGACGACTGCTCAAAAGAAGTATGCAAATCTCGTCAGTAAGTAAACAAAGCATTCAAATTTTTCTCTACATGGGTGGAAAAAGCAAGAGGAGTTCAACCCCAACCTTTGACATTCTGGCATTTCCTTCCCTCATGGTTTAACTGTCCTCTGTCATCAGAAAATAAAGCTCATGTGATCAGAGAGGCCGGCCCATCAGGAAAAACAGAACATGTTTAAATAAAGCTCAGCACGGCCAACAACGGGATCTGCTAATCGTTGGCAGTTTAGGTGTAAAGCAATAAGTCCCAAGTAAATAAAAGTATAGAAATGCAGGGGGTGCGTTGCTCTGCTGGACTTGCCGAACTGCAAAGAGTAAACTAGGTTCAAGAACAGAAAAAAATAAAAACAAGGCGGGGTGGGCGGTGCACATGTGCCAATCTGCACGCATTAACAAACTGAGAACGGAGAGTCAAAACTCAAAAGGGGAATCGCCAAAACTACATCACCATTGATCTGATTGACCAACATCTAAATGTCAGGAGTTAACCGAGATGGAGCAAAGACTTCCCCATTTCTGAGCCTACAATACTCCTATATCGCATATCTATAAGAAAAAAACCATTGGGATGTAGGAATCGATGTAACAAGAGGCCCCTGTTCATGGTTTCCTCCAAGAGACAGAGCATCAATGGAGAAGAAGCAACTTCAAGGAATCCGAGTAATGGCGCAACGGCACTCACCTGACGATCGATCTGTTTCCAGCAAAATGGAAGGGCGAAGCTCTTTGACGGAGTCCTCTGCGAGTCTCTAGCGTATTTGGAGAGAGAGAGAGAGAGAGGGAGCGGTTGCCGAGTTCTAAACAACTGAAAGAAGAAGGCGCAGGAGTGGGAGAGAGAGAGAGAATGAAGGAGAAACGAAGCGTGGAGTGGAGGGCTGGATGCTGTCTTTATAGGTGTGCCAAATGGGCGCAGCCTCAGCACGCTCTTTCTCTGCATGTGGGTCCCACGTCACATCTCGTGTCTGCCCCGTAACTGAATTCTGGAGGCCGGTTTGGTTTCCGTCCAAGGCTGCCAAACCGAATGGTTGACCAATGTCCATGCCAAAACCTGAACATCAACAAAGCTTCCAGTGCCTTTGGTTTCCAAATAGTTCCTGTCGGTTCCATTATATTTGCTCTTGAAGGGAGAGGGAGATCAAAATTTGTTTGTTTCTCAAAATGAGAAAATTATCATGAAATTCTCTTACGAACATGCACTTACATTAGAGATGTATAGAAAATCTATCTTCTTATGTGAAGGTAAAAAAATAGTCACCACAATCACTCTCAAGTCCACGAAATTATCACCATATTGATTAGTGAAAAATAAGAAAGATCTAGACCATCTAATATTATAGATGTAACAGTAATCACTCGATTTAATGAACAACTAAATATAGAGGTTCACTTGATACGTTTACAAAACAGATTCTATCAATCTTAAATCCCCATGCATGTTTACATGATTCTCAATATCTTAAAACGGTTGTGGCTCAAAATAATATATCAACTCTGCTGAACTTGAAACCATAACAAGATCTCTAAAACAATAATTTTTTTAGCAAAGTCTAACTCAGAAAAAGATTGTGTTCAAGCAAAACTTCCAACCTATGTCACGCTAGAAAGGGATGGCCAATGGTCAAGAAAGAGTAGACAATACCGTGATTTGTCAAGCAAAATATCCAATGTGTGTAATTTTCCAACTAATATTCAGCTAAAATACAGGCTATCAAGGGGCGGATTTCTTGCTCCCCCTCGTGCCAATGAACCAAGGGAAGTTCTGATTTAGCCGGATATGCTGAAAGTTTGTAGTAATAACCTGGAGGCTATGTATACATAGTTGATGCAGAGACCGGACAACGTTTCAAACGCTTTCTATGCCTCTTAATCTTTGAGAGGTTTTCGGGTCTAAAATAATGACCATTATTTTTCCTTAACTAATGGCCATTAGTTCAAGGGTAGTTTAGTAATTACACTAAAAAATATTTTATATCAAACAAACTTATGTTAAATACACTAAAACTTGACTACAATAATAATGATGATGATTAATCAAATTTAAAATAAATATTTTATAACAAATTCATGTAAAAATTGACTAACTTATTAGTTATGATGAATTTTTGTATTATAATCATATTATTTTGATAATATTACTCTTACTAATGGTCATTAGTTATTAACTTCTAAAATTTAATCTATACCGTTAGATCCAACTAATAACCATTATTTGAAAAAAATAATGATTATTATTTTAGACTTGAAAACACCCCTAATCTTTTCGTGTAAACGGAGGAGGAGTAACTAATAGGCTGTCGAGCAACAAAATTGCCGACATGAATTTGTATCCTATACGCGGCAAGCCATTGGCTACGACGAGAGGAGAGGGCCGGGCTGAGCCCCTGGGCAACCGACGACGCATGGGCTGGACCCATTGTTTTGTACCACCAACACATAAGAAGCAGCCACTCGTTTTCTTTTCGTGGGCGTTGACTGTCCGTCCGCGCAGAAACAACAGGTAGCAGTTGATTTTTTTAACGAAAAAGCAGGTAGCAGTTGCTGTAGCTAGCTGGTGTATGCGTAGGCGTGCATGCAGAGCTAGCTATAGTGTTGACCGGTCTTCACAGGCCCTTTGCTTAGCTTACACTTCGAACGTTTTTTTAAAATAATCATTTTTTATCTAAATTTTCTAAAAAAAACAACCCTAAACTAATTTTTCAAGTTCTAGACGTTTTTGTCACACCATTTCACATGGCGTGATCATCTGAATGAATCACGCCATATAGAATGGCGTGATTGTTCCACGTCCGCATCGACCGCCACGTCAAAATCGGGCGTAGACTGAGCTTGACTCTAATCACGCCAATGTGTATGGCGTGATTATTAGGTCAATCACGCCAAATGAGCTGGCGTGATCAGAACTTAGTGATTTTTAGCCGAAGCTAATGCACATGAAGGACAATTGAGCTTAAATGCCCCTTTGTATTGGATTTTGGCCATATACACCTCTTGGGGTGTAGAGGCTGGAACTTCATGTTCCATTATCTAAAAAAATTTAGTAAGAGTGTTTACTTTTTTTATAAAAAAATCGAGCAAAAATTTATAAACAAAATTGAAGTAGCAAAAGCGTATAATAGGTTTGACCTACTCATATCACACGAGCTACACGCATTCCCATCTAGCTTATTCTCGATCAAATAAATGAAGTCTTTCTCTCTGTTTGACAAAAGTCCTTTGAAAATCTAAACGGTGGAGCCTATAGATAAAAAGGCAATCGCTGGCCAGTGGATCGGGACCCACGCAGATGAGGCAGGGGCAGGGTAGTTCTTCATAGATACCGCCGCCATGGAACTGAAGCAGCTTCTGGATGCTTATTTGCCCATGCCATACATGCTTTGCTCGACCTGCGCTTATACCCAGTAGTCTTTAGTTCAGACTCAAGGCAGCTGAGTCAACTCTTCAAGCAAGATGCATGGTTACAATGGTGTACTATTCGCGAGCCCATATGTCAGATTTTTTTTTTTTGGGCATGAAAAGGGAAATTGTTGTAACCGGCATGGGGATGGATCCGACCCAACCGTGTCGTACGTTGAGCAGCATGCTGCTACTAGATAAAATGACTCCACTAAGCACTCTCTTTCTCTGCATCTGGGTGCCATTGTTTTCGGCTATCAATGTGTATTCTTTCATTTTTTTGAGTGTTTAGTCGGGTAGATAATGTCAACTTTCGTTATATTAGTTGCCAGTTTTTTTTAGAGGTATCCCTAGCCAAAGGAATTGTGCTATGGATCAACCTTTTCTTCTCCACTTTTGCTGTGGGCTGACGAGTTCTCTACAAATGCAGTGGAGGCCCTTCCGTCTGGTCGTCTTTCGATTGCCGATACCGCTGGAATTGTGCCGACGATCTCCCAGCTAAAAGCTGATTCATGCTACGCCCACATCCCGTGCTTAAGCTTTCAGGAAGACCGCTTAGCATGTGTCTTGAACTTTTGTGTATGTGTTTGATTAACGCGTGCGTTCTTGCTTCCCCCATGCCGCATGCTGCCCCACATTATTCGTCGTGGAGGCTTCACGTCGCTACAAATGCCCCACCACGCCCCGGCAACCACGAAGCTCACTCAGCTACCGTACCCAAAAGGTGCTAAATCGAGAGTTTTCATAGCAATGAGTTGACAAATGCAGTTTTACTTGATCAAAAGCAACATCCTTGCAACTAAGTCATAAATTAAGTGCACACAATTGTCAGGCTTCAACCAAAATTAAGGTCCCTTTTACGGTACGCTCAAAATTAAACATGTTTGAAGAAATTCTAGTTTTATGTGGAGACTGGAACGCTAAAAGGTATATGTGTACACACGATCCTCCAGATGAATATGCATTCAAAGATAAGGTGCTGCATAGAATGATCACAGTTACAGAAGCAAAACATACCAGTTCCTATTAGTTAACGTGATTATCTTTGCATTGTGAGAATCGCTCTTTTATATTAGTAGCACCATATATATAGATAAGCTTGATTATGGACTATCAAACTAACGGGTTCTTCGTAGTTATTGGTTGAAGTTAATCTAATCAAACTGCTGCTAGCTAATCACTTGATGACAGCCCATCACACAATTAACATCATGGGTGAGGTCATTTGGCTTGGAGAAAAAGAACTCCTTAATATAGTACAACAACGTCGTATGTACATATATATACTAGGAGAGATAAAAGATGAGATATTAGTGGGAGCGGCAGTGTGGTAGTAGCTAATGACGACGACCCTATAGCTAACATATAGTACCAGCACTGATGCAATCTGCTTATTAAGAGGATCGGTTAGTTACATATGATATCTACTAATAATGAACCTGATCCTCCTCGTATTTTACTAAGCAACACGACGACCGTCCCGGCCGTATAATACGCAGGTTATTACGTGGCCCTGACCAAGGAACTTGTTCTTTCGGTAAAACGACGCGTTCTATTCTTCTTCATCATCATCAATCGCTCGATCTGAACATTTATAATCCAGGTAGGCAGGATACACACACTAGAAATCCATATCTTTGGATCGGCGAGTGACACTTTTCCGAGGCACTTTACTGCGCTCTTACACTAATTAATAAGCCGTTAGAGATCATTGGATGTTACTAGTAATAATAGTGAGAGACGCGCGTACGTACGAGCGTAGAAGTGTCAACGATCACTATGTAAGAAAACGATTTTAGAGACTCTTCCCAAGTCACATCGGAGACTCTAAAATTTTGAGTCTCCAAATTCGCGTCTCTAATGATACGTCATTGGAGACTCTAATTTTCAGAGTCTGCAATGATCCCATCATTGGAGACTCGTTTTGCTAACCAGAGTCTCCAATGATGGGGTCCTTGGAGACTCTCATTGTCGAAAAGAGTCTGCAATGACTGGTCATTGGAGACTCTTTTGGTAAAAAGAGTCTCTAATGACAAGTCATTGCAGACTCGTTTTGCTAGCCAGAGTCTCCAATGATCTATGAAAAAACAAAAAAAATTGCATCATAAACCTTTTTTTCTATTTCATCCACATGGCTAGAGGTTCAATACACATCCACTTACAAGTATGATTACATAAATATGGTTACATTATGTCGAAAACATGGTTACGAGCATATACATGGTTACATTCTGCCCAACATATGTACTACATGACAAGTTTAGGAACACTCAAGAATAAGCATATGAATCAATAAATTAAACATCAGAATAATGGTTCTCTTCCTAGTAGCTCCTATTGGACCACCAAATAAACTTACAATTCAAGTCAGTCTATAAACTATCATCTTGTACTAAACTAATCAACGGTTTTCCAACACAAAGGTAACTCTTCTCTGCAGCTCTGTGATAGAACAAGTAAAAATAAGAATAAGTTATCTAGTTAGGACTTAAGTATAGTCAAGATCATACACACTACAGCTATGAGAATCAACATTATTCATGTCATGGGAAATCATTCCAGGACCAAAATGCTATCAAAAAATATACAGCACGCTCAATAAGTAGCCTTACCTTGTTTCTCATTAGTTCTTTTTTAGATAACGGAACAAGGTTCCTGCCTCTACACCAACATGGGTGTACACAGCAAGGTTTCTCATTAGTTCTAACACATGATAGACATTTCTGAGCAATTAGACTAACTATTAATTATGGGAAGGATATTAGAGAGCAGTGTACACTGTAAGCAGCAATCAAGCGGTTCTTAGCACCATGTACAACTATATGATTTGGAAAAAAATCCACATCCTCTAGAACAGAAAACACAATTAATAGAAGTCCAGAAGAATTAGGCAAGCATCAGACAAGTAACAAACTTCATGCGCTGTGGCTATGATAATTAAACTAGTGTTAAGCAACTACCAGGCCACAATTCTATCAAGTATTAACACTCAAGCCTACTTATGCTATCCTCGAACAATATAGAAGGCTACCATTTATCTGATCAACAACATGATGTAGCAGAAATTACAGTGGAACAGTACACTCATGCATTAAGTGATTGTGAGAATACTTTAATCAAACCTGAATAGATTATTCCTAGAACAAAACTTCCAAAAACGGCATTCCAAAAATAGAAAGAAAGTGCAGCAGTTAAGTCTAGACATGGCTCGAAAGTGCAGCTGTTAAGTCTTCTTCACCAGAGACTTCACTGGATACTCTTCGGATGGCTCAAGAGCAACCTTTCTGGTTTGGTTACAGCCACCTTTTTCTTCTCATTCCCATTTATGCAGATATAGAGTAGAAACTGTTATGGTAGATATAATCTCCAAAAGAACACCCAAATACTATAAGTCTATCAATCACGTAGTCAAGTCCGAAGGAATAATTAGTTGGAAGCAGCTGCATACCTTTGATCTGAAATGGATTCCATAAGCCAATGTTGAAGGCTGATAAAATTTTAGACAGAAGTTCAGTTCAACAACATAATTCACAATTATCTAGAAAGGGAAGCCCGGATGGATATGCATAATGGTGAGCTGAGAATGGTTGTAGGTCTCATACAGTTCTTATACAACATGACATGGTATTTCCAGCCAATGTTCATAATGGCATATAGTCCGGTATTGTGTCATGAGTATACAGCATACAGAAGCTCTTATGAAGAGGGCAACATCGATAAAAAAAATAGGGAGACTTACCTATTTTACATGCAGACACTATTATTCATCATCATGGACATGAAGAAGCATGATGTATGACCAACCTGATGGCATGATAATCTAAAGAAAGAAAAGAAGCATATAGGATTGACTTACTTTTATGTATATGGTCAATGCCGCACGTGTTGCAGATTCTGCAGAGAAATTAGAATTGTTAAGGACTGGGTACATAGATGTAGCAGATATTACAGCAGAGCACTGCACTCATGCATCTGTTAGTAGATAACTCTAAGATGAACAAGAACAGGTATGATATTATATTTATGATGTTTATATGCAGTTTATACGCGGTTTATAGTTAGTAGCTTGGGACACAGACAATTGTTGACAAGGCATAAAAAGAGTTCCAATATTTCATAGTCATAGGAGAACAACACCATTATATTTAGGTGATTGTGTTGCAGTGATCATCAATAAATCAATAGGAAAAAATATCATTCGCAAATGGCAAGCAAGTGAAATCAACAGCAGTCAACTATTTGTGTTGTAGTGATGGTAGTGAAATCAGCAGCAGGCAAAAAAAGAACCAAGCTCAGCTAGTTTTAAAGAAGGAATATAAAACTATAATTCACAATGTAAAAATAGATCTTCCTCATTTGACCAATACAAAATCTAGATAAGCACACAATTATGTGTGATGAACTGCAAAAGAAAATAGGGAAATATTACTAACCTCTCACTAGGATTTGGTTGAACACCTTGTACACATTCGCAAGCACATAGCGCTGGCACCACAAGGTTAAATTTAGGAAGATGCACAATTCTGATTCCAACAGATTCAACAGTACATTGATCTTCAATTCATCAATGAAACTGGAAAAGGATAAAGAAATCTACCTTAGCAGCATTTTGTCGAACATATTTGTGGGTGTCCTGTCCTGAATAGCCTCGTCACTATTGGAGTTGAGGACTGCCATGGCCACCGGAGATGGCTCCTGCCCGTGGATCTGTCATTGTCTTCATTGAACTTCATTGCCCGTGGATCTATCACTTCTTCTCCTTGTTTTTTTCCCTAAATCAAAAGGAGCAACAGATGCATCACCGCCAAATCTATAGCAGATTAAATTCGAGAAAACATCAGAGCACAAGAATTCATTTGATCTGGTTGTCGAGTTCCCTGACCTCACCCGATGTCCACACATCTCTGCCCCCAATCAAATGAGAATTAATCAACAGAATACGAAGGGACATACCAGGCCGAGAGGAAGCAGAGGGTGGCTTGGAGGTGCTGCACGCAGGGGAAGAGAAGGCGGCACTTGCGCCTCCTCTTGGCCACGCGTGCGGAAGCCCCACCGTCACCTCCTTGATGCCCGCCCGCTGCACCGCCTCCCACTGTGCTGCATGTTGGAGGAGGATGGAGGCGCGGCATAGCAGCGGCTGCTGCTGCTCTTGACCGCGGAGGAGGGCACGACACCGGCACCGTCGGAGGCAGAGGAAGATGGCCGCGCACGGAGCCTGGTCGTGTCTCCTCGATGCCTTCCCGACGCGTCACCATCCGCCGTGCTGCAGCGAGTAGGAGGAGGATGGAACGGTGCTGCAGGGAATAGGAGGAGGAGAGCACGGTGCACGCCTTCCCGATGCGCCGCCTTGACTCCGTCGGAGATGGGTAGTGTTCGACCTGAAGGAGGCCAAACCCTAACCCTAGGTCCTCCATCCTGAATCATGCAATGGCACCGGTTAACAAGGTAGAGGCAAGGTTGCTCCAGTGGGGGTGGGGGCGGTCGCTCTGATGGCGAGGAGGAGGCATGGTGAGCGAGATCTGATGGGAAGGGAAGGGGAGAGGGAGCGCTGCTACAGGGGAGGGAACCAGACGGTACCTGCCCTCTGCGCGTGAGGGGAAGGACCAGTTGAGGTGATGTGGGTTCGGTTCGGACGCAGGGGAGTAGCGAACGCAAGTTAATAAAAATTTCGGGTCCGATTTTGGACAACAAAGACTCGGTTTGCTGAGGCGAGTCTCCAAATGGTTGGTCTCACCGGTTGCAGACTCGTTTCCTGGAGATGAGTCTCCTATTATGAAATACCGAAGACTCATTTTGTTAAGGTCACACTTATCCCAGACTCGTTTTATTAAGAAGAGTCTCTGATATGTTATTGCAGACTCGGTTTAAATTAGAGTCTCTGATTATGGTGTCTTTTTTAATAAGTTCTTACATAGTGGATATATAGTACCGTGTCTAGAGTTTCTTTTGGCAAGCCAAAGGTAGCAAAATATCACTTTGTCAACTAACAGAGCCGCACCAAGGAATATTCGACATAAGAAGTGGACCAGTTTGATTTCATCCTCGTCCCTTTCAGATTCTGGTCATCCCCGGTCATTTTATTAGAAAATAGAATTACATTAAGCCTTCTAGTCTCTATGTGTGACTGCACACAGTTCTTGTCAACTAGCTAGACTCTGCTTTATTCACAAGAATTTCAGAAGGAATATAGTATACAAAAATTAGAAATTCATGAGGCAGTAGGGGAACCATTTTATCCACACAATTGCAATAATTGGCTAATAGTCATACTATTTCTGGTGTCAGTGGAGATGCTTCCGTTGTGATGGTGTCCAAATTAAACGTGTTAAGCGAGAGCACATTCTTCTGGTGTGATGGTAGCCAAAATAAACGAGTGTTTTTTAATAGCACATGGGTGTCAGCTACTTAGTTCCATCTCAATGCTCTTTTAACCACTGCTTTTCCATATAGTTTATCTTGTCATAAGAAAGAAGGTTGTTCAGGCAGGGGAAAGCAGTGGTGAAAAAAAGAATATCAAAGATACCCCACTTCACTTTTCTGCACCTTATGCCAGTCTCAATGCAAAGTTTCATAGGATGGTTTCCATGTATGCCATGCCATAAAAATGTTGATGAAACAAGCTCTCTCAATGTAAAGTTTCATATATCACACTTTCAAAGGGTAACATATCATTTAATTATTGCATCTAAGAGACCAATAGTAGTTGATAAAATATGTATAGAGATGAAACAAATTAGTCTTAGTGAAGTTTCAGTCTAGCTTTATAGTTTAGTTAACCATGCACACACGGTTTCATGGGGATGAAACCCCATTTCTCTCTCTTTCTCCATCAATTTTGCTTACCTGACATGCTATTTGATGAATTTGAAACCCCTATGAAAGTTGGATTGAGACAGACCTTACAGAGATCATTGACAGGTGCTAGTGATAGTAACTAGTAATAAATACGTATTAGCATGAATAGTCAATGTAATATCATACTGTACTAGATTACCAAACCACCATTATATCCATAGAAATAAGTGCATGCACAGTGCTTACTTAAAGTTTTTACTCAAAAACAACGAGTACAATATAAATCCTATCTCTATGAGCATTTTGAGGTTCAGAAAGTTATTATATGTGTTTCTCTATCCAGAGAATGCTGATTGCCACTAAAAGAAGCATTAGTTGTAAGGCCACTCTTAGTCCATTCTTAGCGGGGTCTTTCATTTCACATTTTTCAAGTGTGGCATGTCAGCTTACTAGTCTTATTCTATGAAATGAAAGTACATCTCTCAGTGCACTATTTCATTTCACATTTTCATAGGCCAAACAAGACATTAAATGATGGTATAGGTGTACCAATGGAGATATGATTTTTTATGCATATGAAAGAAAAAGAGCCTCAATGCACCTTTCATTCTCCTTTCATCAATTTGGAAAGAGTGTCACCACCCTTTCATCCTAATGAAAGGCTTCCCCCTCTTTCATAATTAATATCATGCCATGTCACCATTTTTGCTGATGTGTCATCTAATAAATATCAAATGAAAGGCCCACTGAGAATGACCTTAGTGGGAGTATCATAAACATTAAATGAGGCGCCACATCAGCTAAAGTGATGACATGACAAGGTAATTAATATGAAAGAGATGAAATAAATTTTATGGGATGAAACTCATTTGGCACTTGTTTCATAGGTATGAAACTCTAATGAAACTCCCATTGAGAGCATAAAGTTTCATCATAACATATTTTAACCAATCCCATCGTAACAAATACATGTTAATTTAATGCTACAAGTTGTCTATGAAATCATGAGATAAAACCGTGCATTGAGAGTCACTATTTCATCCACCAAATCATATTTGAAAAATCTGATGTGGCACTCTTGATAAGTGTGAGATGAAACTATGCACTGAGACCGGCATAAATACAAACCCACACTAAGTTTAGAACTCAAACTTTAATGGATTGGCTCCACCACAAAAAATTTAACCAACTACATTCACGTTGCACATACCTATGTAGCCATATGTATCACGTGAGTGTAACAAGTTGTATTAGAACCTTGAAGCATTTAGAGTGGTTCAGCTTGAGGGCGTTAGAGGGCCAGGATTAAAGATGATTAAATCCTTTAATTTGACTTGTAAAAAATTATCTGAACGTGTTATGAAAGGAGGCATACCCCTTGCATTTTGCTTTCGCTGGTTAGGGTGCATATAAGTCCATCATTTCAAATTGTCTTGTTGATTCATTCAAACAAAAAAAGCTAGCCCTGAAAAACCGGTGTTGAATGAAGGTGATCCAACTCATACAATGGCATATTGTTTTTTAGTAAATTATAAAACCTCATGTTTTATAATTCTTGTGTCACAAATCCTAAGGTATTATGACCAATGTCACGTAATCCTAGGTTTTATTTCACAAAACTCCACTCATATCTCTACTTCTTATTATTTTCCCCTTGCATTGGTCTTCTACTTTCTGTTTAGTGTCCGCCTCCACGTAAGTTACCGTTTGGTGTCGCCTTCACATAAGTTACCGATGTCTAATACAATTTGTAATCCGATCCGATCTGTAATCAACCAGCCAATGTCCCGATCCGATCCGTGATCTAATCAGCCGACCGATGTCTCCATCCACGTAAGTTAATGATCCGATACAACGACTCCTACTGTCATAATGGGTCACGATCGAGTTAATCGATCAGCCGATGTCTCCTCAAATGGGCGCCCCACTAGGCCGGCGCCCCACTAGGCCGCCACCGTGCGCCGAAGATCGAGAGCGAGCTCGAGTGAGGAAAACACTAGGGAGGGCTGCCATGGGAACAGATCTGTTGTGGGAATGGTGAGGGAAAGACGTGGGAGGGCCTCACCGCCATGGGAAGGCATATGCGAGCTCGACGAGTGGCTGCGGCGTGGGTGAGGATGCAAGTCCAGGAAAACTATCTCGTGCCGCTCAATAACATTCTCATCTGGATTGGGGAGAAAAAAAGTCAAATTATCTTGCGGTGGGTCTAATTTACTTCCAATCCAACTTGGCCAAAAAAATATCAAATCAATTAGGACTAGCCAAGGTTAATTCAATACAAATACGGTGAAATGAGGAAGAAAGAGAAGAAAAAAAGTCAAATTATCTTGCAGTGGGTCTAATTTACTTCCAATCCAACTTGGCCAAAAAAATATCAAATCAATTAGGACTAGCCAAGGTTAATTCAATACAAATACGGTGAAATGAGGAAGAAAGAGAATAACGATCGATGCTCTCAAATGACATTGAACACAATCTAGTGTACGTAAGAAGATGCTAATATTTTGTTTAAAAATTAACGGACATAATACCTAACCCCTGCCTCCACTTTGAGCTTAGAATCCTTATCCGGAAAGAGAGTTTAAGACACGTTCGCAACGAAGCACGGACACTTTTGCTAGTAAAAATAATATGAGTATGAAAGATGGATCTAACTTTCATATATATCGACATATAACTTGGTCATGTATTTGATTCAATGATTTAATTGATTGAATAAAAAAATTGGGATCATTGACTAAATCAGTTGGAATACATGTGTCACGCAAGCTGTTCGAATGCACGTATTATATTCATAGCTAATTATCAATGGATGTGGGGTTTGTGAAACAATATGATCATAAAATCAACGGTTATATCTTATATGACCTGAGTTGAGTCATAATACTTAAGATTTTGTAAAATTTATTATTTGTTGTGAAACAATATGATTATAAAACCAATGATTATATGACCCGCGTTCACTCATAATACTTGAGGTTCTGTAAAATTTACTATTTTTTTAATTTTACCGAAACAATGGCACAAGGTCCATATAACTATTACTAGAGACTAGTTAAGGCCGTGCTACCACATCCCACAGATGGAGGGAGCGGCGCCCAGAAGCTGAGCATTTCGCCCAAGAAAAACACGTGGAGTGTGCACACACCAACAGCGGGAGTACAGTAGCCTCCACCTCCACTACACAACGGTTTACTTCTTGTTTTTTTGGCGCGTTGCTGTCTTAGTGGGCCGACCACACATCATCGCCCAAATAAATCAAGTTATTACAGATCAAATCGCACATGAACGAATAGAACAAACCAAAGAGGGCCCTCAACGCCGTACGCATGATGCAAACAGGACATAAGGGGGCCGGGCAGCCATAATTATATAACATTGATCTCCCTTTGCCTGTGATCTCATAAGGGCTGAGGATCCGCTGAGGATTAAGAAAAAGATTTGGGCTGTGACACGCGGCGGAACCGTGCTTATTACTGGACAGATTAGGTGGCTAATTATTAATTAAGAATCACTGACCTATAGCTAATGAACTTTATGCCATGCCAATTCCTATTTGCCGGTGAGTGTTCATGGGAGGTGCATGCATGCCTTTCAATCAGTAGCTTCTAATTCCACTTTGCTACTTAATTTCCTTTGAAGTCAACATCATTTACAACTTCGCGACACTTGCTGCAGGTCGAACACGCAGTGCATCAACACCTCTACGTTGATTCTCAATGTACTAGAATGCAACAAATTAATGTGCACCCACAAGCTAGTCTGCAAACGAAAGGAAGAAAGGGATGTTTGAGGCCAAGACAGCCCCAGTCTGCTAGCGTACAAGAAATGCTATTAGGGCAACACGATTAGTTGTCAACGGATGGCACAATGGTGCAGCTAAAGGCATGAATCTTTACATAATCAAAGCCCACCATGATGCTGTTGTTGTGTACCATAGTCCATAGGACCATGATCAAGCAAAAACTTTTTGAGTGGCATTGATGGCTTCCCCAATCATCATTGAAATGACAGCTTGTTAAGTGCTCTGAACTTTTCAGAGAAAAGCTCACAGAAAGTGTCGATGGGTAGTTAGTAAAAATAAAAATTTGTGGAGCTGAAGCAGAACTGCTCTGTTCATCGATCGATGCCTCCTTGTCAGTGCATTAATGCATATACATGTATCCACCACCGCTTCAAAAAGGGGAAAAAAGAGACCCTCCACTGACGAAGGACTTGGTGAATGGGGTATCAAATTTTAGGTCCTTGGAAAGTGTTAAAATGTTAAGGTCCTTCAATATCTTGGAAATTTCAGCTTTGATTGTTTAGATGCTTCATTCAAAATATCTTGGAAATTCTTCAGTCTTATTTGTAATCTTTTAGGGGTACCCTCCTGTCAGTTTATCATCTGTCGTCTGAAGAGGAAAAATAACATTAAACATATGTATGAGATACTATAATCTCCTAGAGATCATGCCTCCTGATCAGGGGGCTAATGCATATATAGCATATATATCTACCACACTTCAATACTCCATGCCGATGGTAACGAAGGACTGACTAATCATCTCAATGGTTCTTAAAATTTCAGGTCCTCGAAAATGCTTCAGTCTTAGTAATTTTAGGCATTTTCTGTCAGTTCATAATTTGTCGTTTGACGAACATAAAACATACAGTCTCTTTGTAGGTTTTTTTTTAACCTCTTTGTAGGCTTTTTGACAAGCTAGTGCGTGATGTATAAAAATGAGTCTCTATAAAAATACAGGAGCACAAGAGCCAGTCCGATCTCTCGGGAGGTGGTGAGTGGTGGTTGGCTTCCAAGAAACCAGCAACAAAAATTCAATTATTAACTAGAAACAAATCAGGGTTTGTTAAGCAGCCCAGGCCAAGCAGTTATGGCTTGAATTGGTGGGTGATCACATGCAAATCAGCTTTTCTGATGGCGACTTCCTGCAGGGTTTAGGAGGACAGGCGCGAGCTAATACAGCTTTTAAGCAATGACGGGTGATTAGCTTGGCCCATTGCGCAGGCGGCGCTAAACAATTTGCCGCCTCTCGTCTCGTCTCTTGTTTCAGCGCAAGATCGCTCTCTGGCTTTTTTGGGAAGGGAAATCTGGATTGGTTGGAGAACTCGATTCTTGCTGTGCCCATCTGAAACATCTCCTGCCATGCCTGCATGATCATATGCTCGTTTTGCACACATATATTTGTCGCTGTTCATCCCTTGTCTTGCTTGTCAAGACATATTGCATTGGGTGACTGTGTGTCTGACACGGGTGATGCATTTTTTCATTATTAGGAATAATTCTGCAGAAGAGCATGTATGATTGTCACTTGTTGTTCTTGCCAAGCATATATAAGAAAAAAGGAACTACGTACTGCACTTTGTCACAACATGATTTTTCCTTTTAGAAATGGGAATACTAGTATATTTCAATTTTTCATTCTCTGCTAGAAAAGGTGTTCCTTCCTTTTAGGTTAGTAAGCAACTGTCGTAAAGCTGCATATTAGGCTTGTATTTCCTAGTTTCTCAACCAGGACTCGTGTTTAGTGAGAATTTAAGATGGGAACCGCGTGTGTTTAGATATTGCAATCATTTTTTTGATTCAGAAGAGAGATCTGGGCCCGAATCAGCCCACCAAGGCTCGAGGCCGGACGGAGGTTATGGGCTGATTCTGTAGACTCTAGATCTGCTTTGAGGAGATCTCAGGCCGATTAGTTTCGGACGACGGCCTTATTTTGAATTTTTTTATTAATAATCGACTTTTTTAATTATTTAATATAAATAACCGCCCAATCTATAAAATTGTAAAAATAGTCGCTCTGCCGCCCATTTATTCGACGACAGGTACATATCGCCCAACGGATGGGCGACAATTGTCACGAGTGGGACCCGTCGTCCAACCGAGTAGGCGACACCAACCTATCGCGCATTGTTTGGGCGACAGGATCGATTCCCATTTTTATTTTTCGTTTTTTCTGCCTTAGCTCTTAAGCTTCTCTAACGCTCGATTAAAAATACTTTGGCAGCTCGAAAATTAATTTTGATTTTTCTTGTGATAGAGTATACATCGAGCATCCGTTTTAGCTTTGAAAAGTCCCAAATATGATGACAATTTTAAAATAAAAATTCCTAAACTAGGGTAGTTGTTAAGAAATAATGAATTTTTAAGTCATCCAAACCTTCTTCAAAAATTATGAAAAAATGATCTAAATTAATTGGATCTATAGTAGTATCAACATCTATTTTTGTTAGAATTAGGTTGTGTTTCAGTAATTACGAGTTGTTTAAATAGTGTTCAAAATTGAATTTAAATTCAGCTTTAATTGACCATATTTCGAAAAGTAACTCCTCATAAGCGTTATCATATTAATTACTACCAAATAAGACCTTATGAGGAGTTAAAGTTCAAAATATGGTCAATTAAACTTTAAATTTAAATTCAAATTTGAACACTATTTAAATAACTCGCAATTAAGAAAGACAACTAATCCTAAAAAAATAGGTGTTGATACTACTATAGATCCAATGAATTTAGATCATTTTTTCATAATTTTTAAGAAGCTTTGGATGACTTAAAAAAATTATTATTTCTTAACAACTATCCTAATTTAGGAATTTTTATTTTAAAATTGTCATCATATTTGGGACTTTTCAAAGCTAAAACGGGTGCTCCAGTGTATACTCTATCACAAGAAAAAATCCGAATTAATTTTTGAGCTGTCAAAGTATTTTTTATCGAGCGTTAGAGAGGCTTAAGAGCTAAGGCAGAAAAAATGAAAAATAAAAATGGGAATCCATCCTGTCGCCCAACCAGTGGGCTATAGGTTGCTCTGGTGCACTGGTTGGACGACGGGTCCCACGGGTGACACGTGTCGCCTGGTGGTTGGGCGATATGAGCGACTATTTTTACAATTTTACAAATCGAGCAGTTATTTATATTAAATAATTAATAAAGTCGATTATTAATAAAAAAAATTCGCCTTATTTTCTTTCATGGTCTGGACTTGCACAGAAGCCATCGGAGGAAACTTACGGCCTCTACCTCTTTCATCTGCCCAGATGCATGGTGAGATCCGCTGAAATATAAAAGTTATAAATTTTGACGAAAAGATATTTTCATAAATTATGATGAAAAGCTATGTGTATAAATTATGACAAAAAATTATGCATATAAATTATTATGTTAACTTTTGTATATAATATAACTTATAGTGAAACTTTATTATGAAAAAATCACGCAGAAGAGCACACACTTGGGTAGTGCATTTTTCTTTATTAGGAAAAATTCTGTATGCAGAATAGCATGTTTGATTGTCAGTTGTTGTTCTTGTCGGTCATAGGGGGCAAAAAAGAAAAGGAAGCATGTACGACGTTTGATTTATGTTTATATAAAAGATAATATATTTTAATATTTCCGTCTCTGTAACCACTACATATAAATGTATGCTATTTCCGTGGTGTTCCCTCCAGGTTTTTTTTTTATAAGGGAAATATATTAACTTAAAAGAGCCCATTACAAGTGCACTTTATATGATAGAGTGTGGATCGGTGCCACACACCTTCTAACACATAGCCAACTGAGATGCCAGTGGAGTGGACATGCCCGGTGTTATAATATGATCCAAATTCGGTCTTGCTAGGGACGCCTAGGTGTGAGAGGTGGAGTCCTCCCACGTTACGGATCCTATTAGTTAGTCACCTATATATATACATCTTGTGTGTTGCAAGGGGAAGAGAGAGACTCATTGTAATTCCCCTGCGTTTTGTAAACTCTCCTCATATAGTGAAGATTGCCGGTTGGCGCCGTGGTTTTTTCCCGCAAGGGTTTTCCACGTAAAAATCTGTGTCTCGTTTCGATCTTGTTTATGCATTATTCGCTAACAAGTGGTATCGAGAGCCGGACACGAGATTTGATTAAAAAAAATAAATTCCACTTGTGCCGCACGCGAATCCAAGTGGTGTAGGCTGCCGTGCGCGTCGATCGGATTCTGCAACTCGACGACTTGAGTCCGACGGAGTCGGCAAAATTCCGTCGTTGATTGAGGGCCTGTTCGTTTCCCCTATCTAATTTTTAGAGGGGTCAAATCAAAGAGAATTTTATCATTTTGGAGTACTAAATAAAGTCTAATCTCGAAACTAATTGCAGACCCCCTATCTAATTCACGAGACGAATCCAACGAGGATAATTATAGTGTTATTAGAAGATGTTTACTGTAGCATCACTGTAGCAAAACATAGATTAATTAGGATCATTAGATTCGTCTCGTAAATTAGAGGGGGTCGCGACATAGGTTTTATTATTAAATTAATAAAATTACTACTAAATAGTAAGATTCTCTTTGATGTGACGATATCTAAATTTTAGAGGGTGGAAACGAACGGGGCCTGATTCCACTGCATCCTGACATCCGTTGAGTCGGAGACGGAGTCGGGTATCAATCTACAAAAGGCTGGCTGCTCTCTGCCGCAAGTTGGGTTTTCAGTCCGCTTCGTTTCCGTGAAGCTGCAACGCGCAGCGCTTTCGGCCGCTCCAAAAGCAATTTGGAGATTTCCACTACACGCACACGGGAGATCGTACACGGAAGATTGATTTGCTCTGTTCTTCGTTACGCGCACACAGGCTATTGTATCGGGATATTGGTTTCTTCGTTTACGCTAAACGTACACGGGACGTGTACCGGGAAGTCTGCGATGAATTGCTTCGTCCCCACGAAGTTGCACCGAGACGCTGCAGATTTATTTTATTGGTGATTTTCTTCAATGGCTTCTCTCAAATATGATGTTCCGCTGCTTGACCGTGATACAAGGTTCACTCTTTGGCAAGTCAAGATGAGGGCAATATTAGCGCATACGGATTTGGATGATGCGCTTGATTCTTTCTCTAATAAGAAGCAAGAGACTTGGACCGATGAAGAAAAGCGTCGTGATCGTAAGGCTCTATCACAAATTCATCTTCATTTATCTAATAATATTTTGCAAGAGGTTTTGGATCGAGAAAACCGCTGCGGCTTTATGGCTCAAGCTGGAGTCGATCTGCATGTCCAAGGATCTAACCAGCAAGATGCATTTGAAGATGAAATTGTTTACTCATAAGTTGCAAGAGGGTAATTCATTGGCCTCTCATTTATCGATCTTCAAGGAGATTGTTTCGGACCTAGCGTCCATGGAGGTAAAATATGATGATGAGGATTTAGCTCTCATGCTTTTGTGTTCGTTGCCCCCGTCTTATTCAACTTTCGAGAGATACTATATTATACGAGTCATGACACTCTTATCTGTTAATGAGGTTTATGATGCTTTGCATGCAAAAGAAAAGATGAAATTAATAGTGTCTCCTGAAGTTGCTGCCAATGATGATGGAGAAGGTTTGTCCGTCCGTGGTAGGACGAGAGAAGAAGAAATTCAATAATGGGAGAGATAAAAGTTCGAGCGGTCATCGCGGTCGCTCTAAATCCGAGAGGCAAAGATAAGTTCTGCAGATATTGTAAAGGGAATACTCATGATATTTACGAATGTTATAAGCTGCAGAATAAGGAGAAGAGGAAAGCTGCTCAAAAGGCTAAATCTAATCCTAATGATGATGGTGCTGCTTACATTGTTGCTACTGCTGATGATAGCGATTCGATGGTGATGTTCTTGTTGCTTTTGCTTGGATGTGCCAAAATTAATGAGGAATGGATTCTTGATTCTGCTGCTCATTTCATATTTGCATTAATAGAGATTGGTTTTCCACTTATGAATCTGTCCATAGTGGAGGCTCTATTCGATGGGTGATAACACTCCTCGCAAGGTAGTAGGCATGTGATGCTGTTCGGATTAAGATGTACGATGGTATTGTCGGGACATTGGCGGATGTGAGGCATGTTCCAACTATGACAAGAAATCTTATTTCTTTGAGTACTCTTGATCGCAAAGGGTATAAGTACTCCACTGGAGGTAGAGTTATGAAGGTAACTAAAGGCTCTCTTGTTGTCATGAAAGGTGATTTATTGACTGCCAATTTATATCTTCTTCAAGGCACTACTGTTATTGGCAATGTTTCCGTTTCTACCAAGTCATTATCTGATTCGATGCTACTAATCTTTGGCATATGCGTCTTGGTCATATGAGTGAGCTTGGTATGACAATTTTGAGCAAGAGAGGACTTCTTGATGGGCATAACATCGATAAGCTGGATTTACGTGAGCATTGTGTGTTTGGCAAACACAAGAGGGTGAAGTTCAACACTTCGGTTCATACTACTGAAGGTATTCTTGATTATGTGCATTCTGATTTATGGGGGCCTGCTCGTAAGACTTCTCTTGGAGGTGCTCGTTATATGTTGACAATTATTGATGATTATTCAAGGAAGGTATGACCTTATTTCTTAAAGCATAAATCAGAAGCATTTTCTAAATTCAAAGAGTGGAAGATTATGGTGGAGAAACAAAGCTGATAGAAAGGTGAAGGTTCTTCGCACCGATAATGGGATGGAATTCTGTTCTCATGCTTTTAATTCATATTGTAAGTCTCAAGGCATTGTGAGACACCGCACCGTTGCTTATACACCTCGGCAAAATGGTGTGGGTGAGCGGATGAACAGGACTATCATCTCTAAGGCCCGTTGCATGCTTGTCTAATGCTGGCTCTGAGTAGGTGTTTTTGAGCTGAGGTTGCTTCCATTGCTTGTTTTTCGATTAATCGTTCTCCCTCTATTGCTATTGATAAGAAGACTCCAATTGAGATATGGTCTGGTTCTCCAACAAATTATTCTGAATTGAGAGTTTTCGGTTGTCCTGCTTATGCTCATGTTGATAATGGTAAATTGGAGCCTAGAGCTATTAAGTGCATTTTTCTTGGTTATCGTTACGGTGTTAAAGGTTATAAATTGTGGGATCCTGAATCTAAAAAGGTTATTACTAGCGAAGTGTTGTCTTTAATGAATCTGCTATGTCTACTAATGCTCCGGTTCGAGTTCGCAGACCTCTAGTGTACGGGTGGAGCATGTTATTGATTCAACAAATACACCGGATCATCGATACGAGATACACCTATTGATGATGATTCATCCGTTATCCCACATTCTCCCGTTGTGCGGTCTCCACAACGTTCTATTGCAGCTGACAGGTCTAGGAGGCCTCATGTTAGACCCAAGAGGTTAATTGAGGAATGCAATATTGCTGCTTATGCGTTGAGTTGCGCAGAAGAGGTTGAAGGTACTGCTGAACCTTCTAATTATTACGAGGCTATTACTTCTGCGGATTGCAACAATTGGATTACCGCTATGCAAGATGAGATGGAGTCACTTGATAAGAATGGTACTTGGGATTTAGTGTCATTGCCTAAAGAGAAGAAACCCGTTCGTTGCAAGTGGATTTTTAAGAGAAAAGAACTTATTTCTCCTAATGAAACAGACAAGGTATAAAGCAAGGTTGGTTGCTAAAGGCTATAGTCGGATTCCAGGTATTGACTATAATGATGTGTTTTCTCCTGTTGTGAAACATAGCTCTATTCGCACTTTACTCGGTATTGTTGCTATGCATGATTATGAGCTTGAGCAATTAGATGTTAAAACTGCATTCTTACATGGAGAATTAGATGAAGATATTTATATGGATCAACCTTGAAGGTTTTGCTATTCCTGGAAAAGAACACCTTGTCACGTAAGTTAAAGAAATCTCTTTATGGCTTGAAACAATCTCCTAGACAGGTGGTATAAGAGATTTGACTCCTTTATGCTCTCTAATGGTTTTAAGCGGTCCGATTATGATAGCTGTGTTTATTTGAAGATGGTTAATGGTTCAGCTATTTATTTGCTTCTCTATGTCGATGATATGTTGATTGCTGCAAAAGATAAGTCAGAAATAGTCAAATTGAAATCACAATTGAGTAATGAATTTGAGATGAAGGATTTGGGTGCAGCAAAGAAAATTCTTGGCATGGAGATTATTAGAGAGAGACGATCGGCAAGTTATTTCTTAGTCGAAAGGGTATATTGAAAAGGTCCTTCGTCGTTTCAATATGCATAAAGCTAAACCAGTGAGTACTCCTTTAGCTCCACATTTCGGATTATCTTCGACTTTGTGTCCTGAGTCGGATAAAGATATTAAGTACATGTCTAGAGTTCCTTATAACAGTATGCAGTTGGTTCTCTTATGTATGCTATGGTTTGCTCTCGTCCTGATTTGTCATATGCACTGAGTATTGTCGGTAGATACATGTCTAATCCTGGTAGAGGGCATTGGAAAGCAGATTCAATGGATTTTGAGATATTTGCGCGGTACTTCGAATGCTTGTTTGCAGTTTGGGAAATCTGGAGATGGAATTGTTGGTTATGTTGATTCAGATTATGCTGGTGATTTGGACAGAAGGAGATCTCTCACAGGTTATGTTTTCACCATTGGTGGTTGTGCTTGTTAGTTGGAAAGCTTGTTTACGGTCTCATCGTTGCTTTATCAACTACGAAGCTGAATATATGGCTATTTACGAAGCTGGTAAGGAAGCTATTTGGCTTCGAGGTTTATATGCTTGAGCTTTGTGGAGATGATTCTTGCACTACTATATTCTGTGATAGCCGAGTGCTATTTACCTTACAAAAGATCGAGATGTTTCATGACCGCACAAAGCATATTGATGTGAGGTATCATTTTATCCGAGATGTTATTGCTCTTGGTGATATTAAAGTGTGCAAGATCAGTACACATTTTAATCCTGCGGATATGATGACAAAGCCAGTTCCCATCTGCTAAGTTTGAGCTATGCTCAAGCTTGGTTGGTGTTACGAGTTTAAGTCCTAGTGACTTGTTGGCGCACGGTGCTATATATATTATTGAAGGGAGTTCATTGATGATCCTTCATTTGCTGCAAGATGGAATTTGTCTCAAGGTGGAGTTTGTTGTAATATGATCCAAATTCGGTCTTGCTAGGGATGCCTAGGAGGTGTGAGAGGTGGAGTCCTCCCACGTTACGGATCCTATTAGTTAGCCACCTATATATATACATCTTGTGTGTTGCAAGGGGAAGAGAGAGACTCATTGTAATTCCCCTGCGTTTTGTAAACTCTCCTCATATAGTGAAGATTGCCGGTTGGCACCCGTGGTTTTTTCCCACAAGGGTTTTCCACGTAAAAATCTGTGTCTCGTTTCGATCTTGTTTATGCATTATTCGCTAACACCCGGACCAAAATAGTACATGCCAAACACTTGGCAAAGATGCATGAAAGAACAACTACCCAAGCTAGGAGTGGAATCTATCGGGCTGGCCGTCGGATGATTGCCAAAAGGGCTTCGATGCATTAGCCGAGGTTGATCGAGGGTGTAACGTGTAACGTCCCGCTACTTCGGATCGAACCCGCTTATACGTGGCAGCTTAATAGGCCCTCAAGATTTCTCCACGGACCAACACTAGTCTTTTCTGCGCACTTTGTCCTCACTCCGGAAAATACTTCCCGGTCGGTCACTCATCCCTAAATTGCTGCGAGACCAAGCACGCTTAACCTTAGAGTTCTTTAGAGATGAGCTTCCGGAAAAGAAGTTACAACTTGTGGATATGAGTATTCTATCAATCCTATTAAGCCCCGGGCTAGTATGTTACATAACGCTTGCATGGAGGAAAATCGTCGATGAAGACCGATATATTTATAATTCATCCGGGCGCATAAGGTAGGCATATACACCGCCTCCGGATGGTAGATCATTGGAGGCCGGACTTGCTGCATCGAGTCACATCAATGGGGCACCCGTAGCGGTCGTAGACTATGGAGAGTCAGCGAGTACAGCCTACCGCCATCAAGGACATCGGTGATGCAGGTACCATTGTCGAGGATGTAGCTTGCTATCGTTATCGTTGGCATGAAGGACGAGACAATTGGTTGAGTGGTGGTACGAGAGTGCCGTGGCTCTACGGTGTGTCCCATCTCGGTAGGGCCAACAACCGAGGACCACCCGGGGTGGCCTTCCGCGGCGGCACCAAGGCCGTCGGCTTTGAGGCCCAGGAGAGAGGGAACCTTCACGGGGAGGCCTCCCGCGTCGGTGCCATGGTCGTTAGCCGAGCGATGCAGCCCGGCGACGGGGATACCCACTAGCTCGGGCCTGCACGTAGCGGGGCGACCGATCGGGGCGAGCAGGGATGATGGTGGGGCTACCGGAGCTGCAGAGGGGGCGGTACTTAGGGTGGCCACATATTTGGAGCAGGGCTTCCGGGACCCGAGCTTGAAAAACCCATATTTGGCTATGGTGGTGGAGGAACAGAAGAGGGGCTACCTTAGCGAGGTGGAGAGGGAGGGGCAAGGGGCACCCGGGTGAGTGTGGCGGCCGAGCAAGGTGGAGCCATCCCCGGGCCATGCGCGGGCCCAGGGGCCGTTCGTTGAAGCGACACGATGCTCGGGTGGGGCTGACTCCGGGCTCACCACCACCAAGATCCGACACTAGGGGGTGCGGATTTCGTGGTCGGCAGCCGGATCCCAACGAGAACGTCGACGGCGGTGGCATTTGATGGCAAGGGAAGGAGGGAACGGGCATGAAGGTTTATTTTATTTGTGGTCACCTGCAACTCCGACCAAGATATGGCAGCTCGAGCTCGTTGTCGAAGGTGAGGACGACGACGATGCCATAAAGCAGCCGAAGGAGGAAAATCTCGTGGCAAGACGCCAACATATGGGAAAATCCAAAAAAAAGATACTAAACTACTGCTAATAGGGAGCTTGAGTGATTGGAGGGGAGGGCTTCCCTCTCATGACCTCCGCCGGTGAGACGAAGGGGAGAGGAGGAGGGGGGGGGGGCTAGAGGAACCCTAGACGGGGTGCTTAGGGTCGGGAGGTAGGCGGAGGGCTCTCTTTCGTGTGTCTGTTTTTTTCTTTTTTGTGTGTTCCTTCTAGGTTTGGTAAGCAACACTCGTAAAGCTACATACTAGGCTTGTATAGTGTAGAGCTGAAAGCATAGGTTTCCTATTCCCACAGAATTTTAGACGATGTGGGCACCCTCTATTGTAAGCACGTCATTTGTGTAGGTCGTGGCTACATCCCTCGACAGACGCATAGCCAACCGCCCAGCCGTACGTAGATTCATATTAGGGCCCATGGGCTCCAATTTGAGATTAGCTCGTGTCTGGGCATCACTTTGCCAATTTCCTATATGTAGTGCGCGTCGCGTTAGCGCATGCC
This sequence comes from Chloris gayana, assembly GCA_031894775.1. NCBI lineage: Eukaryota > Viridiplantae > Streptophyta > Magnoliopsida > Poales > Poaceae > Chloris > Chloris gayana. The sequence continues at coordinate 15,451 of JAUNZO010004686.1, read as the reverse complement.
ACGTGTCACCGTATTATTGGTGGAGACGGGTTTTGTTTGAATTTCGTTAATAGAAATTGTTTTTTTCTCTCAAAGACTCAAACGGTAAGTTCTTTAGAATCCGTTTGAACCATTGTGTTCTTTACAATTAATTCAACAAAATGAGATCTCACATGCATATGTTTTTCAATTTTTTTTAAATTCAAAATTCAAAATTTGAATTTGAATTATTCTAGATTTCTAAACTAATTGTTTCAATAGTTAAAATTGATTGTTCCACTAGGTAAAACAATTGTTCTAGTAGTAAAAATTAACCATTATAATGTTTTTAATATTTTTATGAGTTTTTTATTTTAGTTTTTGAATTCTTTGATTAATTGAATTTTAGTTATGAGGTTAAAACTAATGTTCCAGTAGTAAACATTAATTGTTCTGGTAGTAAAAATCGATTGTTCCAGTGGTGAAATTTAATTGTTTTAATATATTTCTAATATATACTTTTTAGAATTTTATTTTGAACATGTATTTAAATTGTTCTAGTAGTGAACAATTATTGTTCTGGTATTAATAATAAATTGTCCTGGTATAATAATGAAATTAATTAATCTATAATTTGTATTTAAACAGTAGATAAAATTAGAATTAGACTTTTATTTATTCATAAACATAGACATGCTGTTGTTTTATAAATTTTTTTGTTTGCTAGGGTGCGAAAAATATCAAATGAGGTTTATTACTTGGCCGTGGGCTGGCAATGGTAGGAGTTCGTGGACCTTTGGGCCGCGCTAAGTGGAAGCTATGTGTAGCGTGACATGTATGTGGAGGCTCCCATCTGTCTCATGACCAAACGAATCATCAACAGACTAATTACCACCTGCGCCAAACAGACAGAACGCAACCCAGTCCACATGCTTTTTGCAGCCTAGAAAACAATGACAGCCCACTACAAGCCACATACTTAGTCGCTAAAAAAAGAAAAGAAAAAACAAGCGACATACTTACGGCCTACTACTAGTTTTCGACTCCCGTCTACGTTTTTTAACAGATAATAAAGTGCTACTACCTTATATCTTCCCTCTTTAATAAAAAGGGAAAGTTTATTTTACTCTCCCAAAACAATCTACTTTATTCAAATTACATCATAAACAAAATCTTGGCTTACTTTATTTTTTTCAAACAATTTAAGTCAGCTTAATCTACTCCCTTTTTTATTTTCCTTTATACGATTTGAATTTGAAGCTCAAATTTTGTATAATGATAGATGGTACCATTATCTATATAAAAGAAACTATTTCATATTTTTAAGAAAATATTTGTATACAATTTTAGAACTATAATTTTAAGATGATATTTGATGCTATTAAACTATAAAAAATATATTTAAAATATATACTAGCAATCCCTGTCGACTGCCCATGGAATTATGATGTCATTGTGTTCGATTAATGCGTCGTTTAGTCTTAGGACATTTATGTAATAAATATTCACTGCTATGTTGTATCAATGACTTTGGTTGTACTAGTATTCACTCTTACTACCATGTAGGTGTGAAACATGATCGTGGACCACATACATATGCACTTGGTTTGGTCTATATAAACTGAGTGTGAAATCACTAAATGGTTTTATAAGAAAACATATATCTTTTACTATGTAAAACAATATCTATTATACTAACATATTAAAAGGAAAATGCTATAGGCACAACCGGTTCGTCCAACTAGCATCCAACCAAGACACATGTAATATTTTTGGGCCCAGTCATGTTTAGGTATTGATTGGACACTAGTTGGACAAATTGGATTTGACCTGTAGTAGTACTCATATTAAAAATACAAGTCTCTACAGTTTGTTGAGTATTTTTTAATCCCGTCGCAACTTACATGCACATTGGTTATCTTTTATTATTTCCATACTCTTAATAGCATGATTACTATAAATGTTATTAATTTAAACCACCTGATTTCAAAGATCTTTCCTGGTATTCGTCATTTAAGCTATACAAAAGTGCTTAGCACATTCATCATTAGATTTCCATTTCGAAAGCGAGGCTAAGCCAAGCAACCACAAGTGACATGTGGCTATCTAATTAGATACGGAAAGAGTAACCAAGTGGGAGATTCCACAATAGTTAATTTAGCACGAGTTTCAGAGGATGTGATTGTTTAATTCAACACGAGTCTCATAGGATGTGATTGATCCCTACAAATAGAAGCAACACTGCATGTCGTAATCTAAGTTTTCAATCAAGATACTTGAGGTAGGTTATCAGCAAATGATCTAAAGATTTCAATAGGCCAATTTTAATACCCTACATTCATGATCTAAAATGGACACATGACCAAAAATTAGATGGGAGTAACTATTATTTGATGGTAGATTAGAACTGGTAGTTTCATTATGCCGTTAATAACATGTTGAATATATATCCTTTGATTTCATATTTTAGGTGAAACAATAGCTTGTTACATGCAACTATGATAACTTATAAATGAATAGAGGTCACTTTAGCCTCTCTAACTATTTCCTAAGTTCACTTAACTTTCCAAATAACTTTTACTCCCTCTAAGTTGACAACACCCCCCACCTCCTATGGATTATAGAATCTAAATTATATAATCTGGATGAGACTGGCAACCTAGATTATCAGGAATCAGGAATCAGATTATTAGTTTTACTTGTGACAAGATAACAATGTCCTTGAAAATTTTTTAGGCCTTTTTCTTTGAATGGAACATTTCATTAAGATTTTAAACAAACATGTACTCTCTCAAATTAAATTGCTTCAATATCTCCTTTTTACCATGCCTCAAATCTCCAGTTCACCGGCAAAGGATGCCTGATCAGGGCATATTAATCCTTGATTGTTTTGCATATCACAAATTCAACAATTTCAAATGGTATTGCATTCTCTCACGAGAAACTCCCCACTCTGATCTGGGCCTTCAGTTCTTAAAATCATTATTCGGCCATACCAAATCTAGACACCATGGGCATATAATGATTTGCATATCACATATTATAATGATTATAAGGTGAAACAAACAGGCCCTAAGGTAGACTGAAGGTGGTGCTGCAGCAAGCAGGAAAGACCTCTGTGCGTTGGCCTCAACACACAACTTAATAGCCCGTATCCGCCTCGACATTGTCCCTCGTGCTCCTTTGCTTCCACATCCACCACCGCGCACGAAAATCTCGTTGGCCTCCATGCCCGCCACAACCACCTCTTCGACGCTTGACAAGTGAATGATATTGCAAACTTGGAGAGAGTAAAACAAATGGTTTCATAGTTTGGGGTTAAGTGGACTTCTAGTAATAGTTGGAAGAAGTAAAGTGGACTTTATTCTTTTTATAGATGAAAGACCATTTCTAGTCAAGTCGTAAAAGTTATTTTGAAATATAATTAATTTTTATCACCAAGATTACTGATATTTCTGAAATATGGTTTTCATTGTTGGTGCCCCTGATATGTTTTCCTACTGAATACTTGTCCTAGGCACTGAAGCGTCAAGCACTGCTAGTCTATAAATAGAGTCTTTTGGGATCTGTTTCCTATATCCAACACCTATAAGCCAAACTAAAATTACAGTCAAGCGTTGCACTATGGGATCCGTCCAAGAACAAAATAGTATTGATCTTGAGGTCTTGTTGGAGGCTCAGCTCGACCTCTGGCACAATACCTTTGCGTTCATCAAGTCCATGGCATTTAAGGCCGCAATGGAACTCCGCTTAGCTGACGCCATTAGCTGCCACAATGGCGCAGCAACACTCACCCAAATAGCCACCGTGGTCAAAATTCACCCGTCCAGAATTCCATGCCTACGTAGACTCATGCGCGTCCTTGCTGTAGCCGGTGTCTTTAGCATCGCACATCACCCCACAGACGGTGGCGATGAAGTCTACCGACTAACGCCGGCGTCCCAGCTTCTGGTAGGCTCGTCGAGCATTGCTCCTACGCTGAGCTTGATCCTCAACAACATCTTTGTATCCCCATTCCTCGGTCTCGGCTCTTGGTTCGAGCATGAGCTGCCAGATCTACCTCTCTTTGAGATGAAACATGGTAAGACGATTTGGGAGGTGGTCGGCCATGACACAACAATGAGCATGCTCTTCAATGATGGAATGGTTGCAGACACCCGCTTCCTCATGGACATTGTCATCGAGGAGTGCGGCAGTGTTTTCCAAGGGATTAGCTCTCTGATTGACGTCGCTGGGGGCCTTGGCGCCGCAGCCCAAGTCATCTCAGACGCATTCCCACATATGAAGTGCAGCGTGCTGGATCTTGCCCATGTCGTCACCAATGCTCCTGCTGGCACTAACCTTAATTATATTGCCGGTGATATGTTTCAAAGTATTCCACCAGCAAACGCTGTATTCCTCAAGGTACGTGATCTAAGTAAGATATCTGCCGCGTCTTTACTTCATTACGTGTGTTTTGTTTGCCTATAACAGGTTACTGCACCTTCTTCTTTTTCGTCCCGTGTCGGCCTATCTCAACTTAATTACTTCTTGATTTCCAAAAAAAATGTTTGTTCATTAGGATAGAACTGTAATGCATGCTAACTATATAAAACTGCAATGACGACACGAATCGAGTTTATGATAATAGGTAGGTACAACGATATGCAACGTAGTTCGTGTTCAAGGAATGAAAACTGATTTCCTACTCATGCGTAGAGATGAAGCCAATTGACAGAAGCTTTCACACTTACGTATGGATGACCTTTCACGTATGGATGGGTGGCTGTAACCTCTTGGGAGGCCAAGGTTGGGATCAAACCCATTATCTAAAAAAAACGTATGGACGACCTTTCACGTGCACGTAAAGTTGAATGTTTTTTTAGAAACACAATATGGCACTTACCCCTATCAACACATACGTGCATGCACACCCTGCCCCTATGGGTACATCCTAAAGACTGAACTGGCTGGTCTTGACATCTCTCAATGTCGATGGAACATCGTCTACTGCAGTTAAGAAATAATTAGCCATAAATGCAAACCGTGTCAAATATGAGATTTGAACGTAGATGGTTGGTTCCACCACAAAAAACTAAGCATCTGAGCTAAGCTCAGTTTGCAACATAAAGTTTAATGTGGGGGTTGTGTAATTGTACATGTACAATCAATATCTTTTCAACGCTCAGTATGCCATATAAATATATGAGTGCTATTCACACTAATTTTCTTGACTTATTTCAGTGGGTTATGCATGACTGGAGTGACTCTGAGTGTGTAATGATATTGAAGAATTGCAAGAAAGCTATACCCCCACGAGACGAAGGTGGGAAGGTGATAATAGTTGATGCGGTGATTGGAGCTGGCCCATCAAATACAAAGCTTAGGGAAACCCATGCCTTGTACGATCTATTCATTATGGTTGCTAATGGCATTGAGCGAGATGAGCAAGGGTGGCAGAAGATTATATTTGGAGCTGGTTTTAGTGACTACAGAATTATACCAGTTCTAGGTGTTCGATCTATTATCGAAGTCTACCCATGACACTGGAAATTTAACAAATGATACACATGGACATCACAACTATTTGTACACAAACTTTATTTAGATCAGGAAAATACCGAATGCAATTGTGTGCCTATTAATGCCATCTGTAGGGTTGGCATGTGAGAAGTAGGGACAATATTGAATATATATACTGCTTGCTCAATGTATCATTCCATCAGTATTAATCTACCTATGGGTTTGCACTATTAATTGGTACTGTGTGTCTTTCTGATAACAACACACAATTATTCATCACTGCAACGGGCTCTGGAAAAAGTGAAGGTTTTTCAAGTACACAACAACATTTCTTCATAACACAACTGCCTGTGTTCTATATGCAAGGATGCATATGCTACCTTTTATCAACGCCCATAAAAGATCGGCATATCCTAACACAATTGCCTGTGTTCTTCATAACACAATTGCCTGTGTTCTATATGCAAGGATGCATATCCTGAGATGATGAAGCTAGCTAGTGAAGGAATAATGTCAGACAAAATAATGTCTGCTACTGAACAGAATAATTTAGCTTTAACTGTGACCAGGTACCCATGTGTCAAAGACTCAAACATACTAAATAGACCATTCAAAGACTCAAACTTAGTGATGGGTGATTCCACAAAAAGACCTTACCAGCTTAGCTATGCTTAGTTTGCTTGATACACAACAACTATGTTGGGAACAGATGGAAATACCTAGAAAATAATATGCGATCCTAACAATTTAGGTTTTTTTGTTGCGATATATATATTTCTAGTAAGGCAGTACACCTTTCTAAGTTTATCATGCATGCTTCACTAAGCACTAAGGTTCCTTCTTCAACATTAAACAAATGGATCCATGAGATTCTTAGGACTCTCATATCATCTAATATTGTCTAAAAGTTTTGGTGAGATCAAAGGTGGAATTGTAATATGATATGCAAGTTTATATGTAGGTTTAGTCACTCTGAGTAGAGGATCACTAGTACCGAAGAGGCCTACAATGGAGACGGAAAAGGGTCTGCACTGATGGGTAGATGATTTGCACTATAGTTTTTCTCAAGCGCACCATAGGTTCTTAGTGAGCCTTCATTAACATTATCTTCCCTCAACTAGACTCGACACGAGTTTAGAATAACTAGCTCATCAACCATGGCAGATGCACGGGCTTGCAATTTGCATAGAAGGTGCAAGACCACAAAAAGTTATAATTAATACTATTAGTGCATACAGCCCCTCTAAAATATCATCATGTCTTAAGTAAGTTATAATTAAAAGTTTAAAAGCATTCAGGATGCAACCTGATTAGATAATTGATAATGCTTAATTTAAGAGTAAAATACACTTAAACTTGTTGCGAGGTGTCATCTAGGTCCATGAACTTGCAACTTGCACAAGCACATCCCCTAACTTATCTAGTGGTGTCATTCAGATCCATAAACTTGTAAAATGCCGAAACACGTCCTTAAACTTGTCTTTTGATGTCATCTAGGTCTAACTTTAGAATGTATATATCTCGATGTGGCATTACACACTTCAGTATTGACCACTTGCAGCAGACCTCAGAGCGTTTTTGGTAAGAATAATGGTGAAAGACTTCAACATGTGAGAGTTAGAGTTTTTAGATGTCATCTTGGTACAAGCACCATGTAGCATGCCACATAGGCTTATTTTTGTAATAATTTGGGTTAACAAATCTGCCACGGCATCAAAAAGTTCTTTTTTTTTTTACCAAAAATGAACGAAAACAAAGCAAAAATATTTTGTGTTCCCGTAATTTGGTTTGGTTTTTGTTAAAGAAAAAACGGCCGTCCGCTCAAACAAGGCCAAACCGGTTTTCCAAATTTCCATGAAACCAATTCAGTTTGCACGGGTTTTGTAGACCTTGGCCATAGTAAAGATCTGGACCTAATTAACATAACATGACAAAGTTTAAGGATCTGCGACTGCATTTTGTAATTTCATGGACCTAGATGACACCACATGACAAGTTTAGAGATGTGTTTACACAAGATACAAGTTTATGGACTTAGATGACACCAGAGAGCAAGTACAAGATGTATTTTACTCTTAATTTAAATAGTGTATTCTTGTGAAAGTAATATAATCATATTATGGCCTCTATATCAATCCGCATGTGACCATGTGACATCTTATTGACTGTATGTGATGACACTATGCGTAATAAGATATTTGTCGCTAGATCTTCACAAACTATTTATTTGCTACATCATAAAAAATATTCTGAGATGACTTGTTATTTATTGAAAAATAAAACTCCTCTTGGAAGTAACATACTGATATGATTTAAGACAATGTTTGTGAAGAACATAAATCATTATTAACAATAAGATGCATTAAATAAAATCAAAAAAGTTATAGTGATGTAAATGAAATGGAAACAAATCTGTAATTCTTGTTTTTTTACAAATTAAATATGGTGGATAATATCTCAACTGAAATTAATGAAATTACCAATACTATATATACTGCAAGAATAGTATAGGATTTTATCTTCAGACTCTAAATATTAATAATAAAAAATATAAATTCATGAACTGACACAATGACGTGATAGTTTTATCATGATTAATTAAAGTTTAGCTAATAATATATATGTTGAAGTAGAATGGATAACATGTACATCTTCTAGAGGAGATTCAGGTTTGGAAAACTAGCATTGTTATTGTTGGCTCTAGGGGATGTGTGAGGTCAAACATCAAGCTTGGCTTCTAAACCATACATGAACATAATAAATCTTTGCGTATTGTTAGTCCTGCCATTTTTCCATGTGTTTCCATATGCACTTTCGGCATGATGGTGATTATATTGTCACATTCATCATCAAAGCATGCTAATCTTATCCTTACTTTAACTATCAGGACCTTAACGAAGTCCATGCTGCCAGCTCTACCTTCATGAGGTACAACATACATATATGTTTGCCTACTCAACGTCCCCAACTCCCCATCGATACTCTCCGGATTTTGCATCAGGTCCGGCGACCCTGAATATAGATTGATGTTTTATACCTTTTTTGAAAGCATGTTAGGCCTCATTTTATCTCCGGTGTACGTGCGTGCTATTCTTTGAAGGTACACAGACTCTTTATTTTGGAAACCAAATGGATTATATTATTGTATTTCATATGGCAAAGAATGAATTAGACATGACACGTCTATTTGTTTTTATAAAGTTGCATTAGGGATATTTTCCGTTATTTTTTTCTAATTTCAAGGTGGGTAATTTGAAGCAAGTTCGATGTAACAAGCGACTATTGTTGTGGGTCACTTAAACAGATGGTCAGATGTTTTGCCTCTTTCAAAACTTTTTTGATTTTTTCTTAGATAAACAAGGAAGTCTCAAAAGGAGTCCAAAGTTAGTAAATATGTAATGTTTTCCTTATCTCCTGCTCGCCTAACACAATAGCCATAGAATTTTTTTATAACTTCATTCAAACAATATGAATGAAAAAACTTAACAATTTTGAGGCCATAATAAACTTAACAATTGTATATAAACCATCTCATCTAGGACAATTATACACCACTCAACTAGGTAGTATTCTCGTTTCATTGCATTGTGTGCTCGTACATGGCAGATTCACTCTTGATGGTCGTTTCTTCAAATGCAGGAGAGAGAAGGATGCAAATAGAGGTGCAATGCCTCTAGTGTTTATCATATATGTCGCATATGTCCACTTCTCGAGATACACATGCTCTGATCACTTTTCCATGTCGATAGTGTTTGGCAACCTGCAATTGGTATCGTAACACATCAGCTGCCTCTATTTAATTCCGCCGTAGTATACTACTGGTCGAATTAGTTAGGAGTAAGAATCACAACAAACTAATTGCAAGCGTGTTGGGCACTCTAATTTGATGTTATTTAATAATAATTGATCCATCGAGAGGTTGAAGGTTGGTGGTTGGTGACAATCGAAAATGTACAGTGGAACATTTAATTTAGTACAACCTTTTACCAATGATCTTTGACATATAGTATTTTATGCTTTATTTAGAATGTAACAATTTGAAGCATTCAAAATCTTTCTCACAATGTAAGTATTCTTAGAGATAAGACAAAATCTGGTGGATCAGCGGGTGGGTGAGGAAGTGATAAGATAGTGTAAAAATGGGGTATATATGAATTTTCCAGCATTGACTAATTTTACATTTGAATCCTAGAAATTCTTACATAAAGAAACAGAGGGAGTAGACGGTAACATGAACAGAGCACATGTGAAATTTTATGGGTAAGTGCGGGATGAAACGTATCTGCTATTTAAATCAGTAAAACCATAAATTTAATAAGTACTGGTAAGCTTTATTTAGTAAATGGCAACATGAACATAATACATGTGAAATTATGCAGCTAACAGTGGAAAAAGACACCTGCTGATTGGTAAAACACAGTAGTAGAGGCTAAATATAATAGCTAATAGGACCTTACAATTTGATGAATATATGTAAAAAAATGATAAATATAATAGCTTCTATCTCTGTTTTAAGGTCTAGAGCATCTTCAACAACACCTAAAAAGCAGGTGTCTGCATTAACAAAACCAGTGGTCGCCAACAACTCTTAAAACCGCTCCTAATATTTCTGCATTCTGAAAAAGCAGTCTCCCTGTGGCTAAATTGGTTCAGCATGCATGCACACGAATTTCTCAAAACACACATGGGCCATCCAAAAGAAGGCTGAAGGCTTGACTAGATTTCAAATATATTAGAAATGAGATATTAGAAACTATTAGAGGAGCAGCTTTTCGGAACTCCTGAAACTAGGTTACCGAGAGTTTTTTTTTTTGGGACATTATTGGGATGCATTTATGGTTAGGTTAACGTTGCATTACTTTGAAAGATCAAAGGCAAACATGCCAAGCTAATAATACGAGGCCAAACGTGCAATTTGTGGGGCATCCATACAGATCATCGATTTGCATTACTCAACTCAGGTACCAGTATGTAACAAAGCATAATAATACGATTCTAGAATTTGGCACATAGTTATCCATGTTTCTTCTGTCAAAAAGTTATCCATGTTTCAATATTTTTTTTAAGCAATGTGTGCATCTGGCCCCCTGAACATCCTATCTTGCTAAATCACCTAAACTTGTGCATTTGTGTCTCCTGGAGCTTTCTGAACTGTTTGAACAATGTGTTGTGCCTTACTCAGATATACAACTGAATAGTAGATAGCAAGTAAAGTTGAAGCAAAAGATATTTTATTTAGCACGAGTTTTTGTTGGATGTTCAATTTTACCTTTCATAAGGTTTTGCAGGTAGCATATTTGAGAGCAACCCTCACACAATAAATATAAAATTAAGCAAGTAGGAAGTTAAGAAGGATCAGAACCATGTATCAAATTAAAAAAAACATGTAGATTTCAAGAACAGCGATGTGATTGTAGCTGACCATACAAAATACATCGCAGTAGGTGCAGTAGAGAGTTTGCCTTTTGCTAAAAGATGATGTGAAAATATAAATAATTTGTTAGCTCTCAAGAGTAGTACAATACCCCCATCTATTTTGGAAGATGCAATTTGATGCGGCAAAGTCTACTAATATTGCTTTACTATACATTGTTACTGGATATGAATATGTATATTTGAGTACGTATAGTTAGGAGTACTAATCACAACAAACTAATTGGAAGCGTGTTGGGCACTCTAATTTGATGTTATTGACTAACAATTGATTCATCGAGAGGTTGAAGGTTGGTGATTGGTAACAATCGAAAACGTACAGTGGAATATTTAATTTAGTACAACCTTTTACCAATGATATTTGACATATAGTATTTTATGCTTTATTTAGAATATAACAATTCAAGGCATTCAAAATTTTTCTCACAATGTCAGTATTCCTAGAGATAAGACAGAATCCGGTGGCTTAAATCTTGAAGTCCAGACTATGGAACGTTTTTTTTTTGAGGACCAGACTATGGAACGTTGAACTCGAAGCTAACTATACGAGGCGTCTATATAAAGAGATATTATGATGTATTCAGATCCTCACAACGTTTATATCCAAGGGAAACCGGCAGTACGCGTCTTACCGCACCATGGAGCTCCTCAAGAATAGCACGACCCAAACATTACTCGATGGTCAGCTCCACCTCTGGCATACCACCTTCGCGTTCATGAAGTCCATGGCGCTCAAAGCCGCCGTCGACCTCGGTATTGCTGATGCCATCCAGCACAATGGTGGTGCCGCCACCCTAGCCCAGATACTCACCAAGGTCAAGCTCCATCCATCCAAGGTCCCCAACCTTGGGCGACTCATGCGGGTCCTTGCAACCACTAATTTCTTCAGTATCCAGCACCCTCCAACAGAAGAGGGTGAGCCCGTCTATATGCTCACTCCATCATCTCAACTTCTCCTCAGCTCACAGGCTCCTTTCGCGACCATGCTCCTGAATCCAATGATTGTCTCCCCGTTCTTTGAGCTCGGAACTTGGTTCCAGCGCGAGGAACTGGACTCGTGCATCTTCAAGCAGACGCATGGCATGCCCATCTGGCAGCTCACGAAACAAGATGCAACCTTGGATGCGCTCATCAACGAGGGTTTGGCAACAGACAGCCAATTCATCTTCGATGTAGCCATAAAGCTGCACCCAGAGGTTTTTCAGAGTATAAGCTCGCTCATCGACGTTGGCGGTGGACTCGGAGCTGCAGCCCTAACCATCTCAATGGCGTTCCCGCACGTCAAGTGCAGCGTGCTAGAGCTTGAGCACATCGTTGCTAAGGCTCCGAAGGACACAAGTGTGCAGTACATCACCGGAGACATGTTTGAGAGCATCCCATCTGCAAATGTTGTGTTATTGAAGGTAAACTCTTTGTGGTAAATCTCCTGGATAGCTAACCGAAGTCATCTCACATCTCTAAAACGAAAATTAATTCCGCACTTGATACTTGAACATGATGGTTGAGTGATGCGCCACATATCTGTAAAACTCACTTGACATTTTGTTTGCAAAACAAGTTGATGGCACGAACTGAGGAAAAAAAACTTTAACGTTTTCAAGCTATTACTCCCTTCGTCCCCAAATAGTTTTGGAAAAGGTACAAAGTCAAGGTTTTGTGCAATTTTGCAATGGCACCTAATAAAGTATATGTTCCTATTTATTTTGGAAAACAGTCGTTACTCGTAGGCATATATGTAACTTGAAAAATTATCCCGTCTCGTCACATGTCTGTTTGATTTTATAAATAATTCTAGTAAAAATCAATGGCCGAAGCTGCGTGCTAATGATGAGCAACCTTGTCATTTCCTAATGCTAAAACAATTGCAAGGCTGGAGGGAGTGAAGTTTCCCCTTTGGTTTTAGGGTGTGTGTTAGCTAGTTTTAAATCACTTTGATGCTCTATATGAACTATATGTATCGTTTTACCTTTGAAGCTTATCGCCATACTTTCTTGTTTAGGTAACAGAATAAATATATCCTGGTTTTCATTCTAGTGAGATTGTAACCTTCAAAATGAATACAAAGTTTCAGTGTATAGCTGCAACGCTGCCCTTCATGTCGGGACCAAAAATATCAAAGCCAACATAAGTTTGGGTAGAAAGTCTGTAGCTAAACCCTCCATTCATGCATCCATTGTTGGCAAAAACATACATACTGTGTCTCAAGGGAGCAGTTTGCAAGTTAGACTAGCTCCTTGTCATCACACTTTTGTAGGTGAATCAAAAAGTACGACCAATGAGTGACCCTGTATAGAACCTCCATATAAAGGGGTACTAGTATTTTGTTTTTCAAAACAACATATATATCGTCCAGGCTTGGCCTATATGTTTATGTAAAAAACTATACAGCCAAGTCCCAGATATATCGTTAATTAGCACTAGATATTTCCTCCAAAGATACTTCATCCTAAGAAACATATGACTTGAAGAAAAGATGTTGTATACTTTCACTATTTTTGCAAAACAATATTTTTCGCTAACATATCAGTTATGTCGTGCTAAGTTATCTTTTATTAGATCTAACTTTTTCAGGTAACACATGAAAATCTTCATTTTAAATCACCATACTCTCTAATTGTTGTAGGTCATGAAAAGTTGTAAACAATTTCTATGTGAATTTGTAATTTTCTGAAATTTTCACAAAGTTCAAGAATATTAAGAATGAAAATCATCAATGAAGGCAACTTGAGTGACAATGACACAACTAATTCATTTTGAATAAATGTCCGCCCATATCTATTAGTGCATCCAATCGATTAAAATTGTGCACAGCTCAACTACAACACAATGCTCCACGATACCAGTTAATTGAAAGTATCATGCATCTAATCTAACCCCGCTAGGTGTGAACGAAAATATCGAAGCTCGTGGTTCAACTCAATTCGTGTGTAGTTCGTCTTGGTTCCATAATGAGCCAACTCAAGCTTATATTTTAGCTAATCTAACAGTGAGCCAAGCTGAGTTGGTGCGATATGCTCGCAAACTCAATAAGCTTCGAAATGTTGAGAAGAAGTAAGTTCAAAAGTAACATTAATACTTAGTTATTTTAAAACTTATTTTAAACTAAACTTTATTGTCAGTTTTTTGTTAAGTCTAAATGTTTTTAATTAGTAGAATCAATGTTTGAATTTGTTCAATATTCCCAGCTCGTGAGCCTAGCTAACGAGCTAGCCTGAGTTTATTATCGAGTCGAACCGAGCCGAGCCAAGTTTTTATTATCTTGCCTATGCAGCAAGTCAAACTAACTTTTTAACAAGCCGAGTGAGCTTGACATTCACCCCTAGACCCCACACACTCATCAACATATTTACACTTTCATTCTCGCTTTGCATAAAAGGGTTAATCAAATGTTTGTAGCGATGTACAATTAGCCTATCCTTATATGTTCATCTTTATACCAATAAATCAGTAAGATAGTACTAAATTATCACCCCTTCATGCACAAAAATACTCATGAATCAGTACGGGTCTAATTCTGTGTGCCGGGACGTTGCACTTGTTGTCTTTCATTTTGCCCTGGAATACATACTATAAATTTTTTTACGTTAGACTGTTGTTGTATTTGAATCTTGGATGCTACAGAGTTAATAGTTGTACAGTAACCAAAGGGACTAGTACATAGTATGATACTAAGTTCTATAATCAGGACAATACAAATTATTCTGCATTTAAACTTCAGCGACAAATATAACCATTTTTTGTATATACTTTCCTGCTGATGTGATTTATTTTTTTAACTGCAATGTTTTCCGTGCTACAGTCAGTTCTGCATGACTGGGACGACAACGATTGTGTGAAGATACTAAAGAACTGTAGGAAAGCTATTCCTTCAAGAGAAGCCGGGGGAAATTGATTATTGTAAATATGGTGCTTGGAGCAGGACCATCAGACATGAAGCATAAAGAGATGCCTTGTATTGTTAGTATGCTCACTAAAGTTTCCTTACGCAACAACCCTATTAACTTGGCTAAGTAATAAAATTGCCAACCTAATTAGCATAGGTGCTATTTATGCAAAATGTCAAGTTAAACCTGGTCAAGCCCTATGCATCTAGGAGTCGGTCTTAGATGGCCAATTTGACGGGTAAGACTTGCGGAGTATGTTAGATACTCGTGCTTTGCCACTACATGTTGTTTACAGGTTATCCGCAAGCCGGATTTTGTGATTGTTGTGGTAAGGTGGTTTGGGACGGAGAAGAGCCCAAAGAGTGGACCATTGAATGGGTTCCGGAGCTCTCGAATCCTCCGACCCAGTGAGTGAGCCATGGCTAAGCCGGCATGGTTCCTTTTAAGTTATCTATGTATCGTCGAGTTGTATTTCGTCTCCGCACTTTAAATTCGAACAAAGATCATGGTTATGTAAGACTTAATCTCGAACCTAATGTATCTTTTATTTGAACTCTATGTTGTAATCCAGACTTAATTATGTAACCTTGCAAATCGGTATGTTTGTTAATGTGATGCTATGTATGGTTGCTTCGTCAATCATCTCCCAAGGCGATCCGTACCACACTTAACTA